>OX384036.1:17315154-17382654 GCA_947534325.1 Agonum fuliginosum
GGTAACATATATATTTTAAAATAAAAAATCGAAAAAAATTATTTGGGCAGAAATAAATTTTAGGATTAATAATAAATATCTAATCTGAAATTATATATTTATTTCAACTTTACGGCAATCTTTTTTAGATTGATTTATAAGTATTAGCATTTTTAAATACTTATTGTGTACTAATTAAAAAATTTATTTATCAGATGCCAAAAAATTTAATTTCATATATATTTTTATTATAGAGATGTTATTTAGTTTATCAGGATTTATTTAAAAGTCTACTGCACGATAGTATAAACTTTTTGTAACCTTGATTAGGAAGAGGGGGGAAGGGTACGCTTTTTTTCGAACAATTATTGTATATTTTTTATTTATTTAATAAAAGAAATAAGTTTTTAAAATTTTATTTTAAAAATTATTTAATTTTTTTGAGAATTTGTAATTTCTTTCCGCTTGAAATTTATGTTAGTTATAAATTTCATAAATGTATTTATATTATAATAAATAATGTAGTTGTAATTATGAAATTTAAATTTAATTAAAAAGTTAAAAGTGAATATTTTTGATATTATATATTTTTTGTTAATTTTTATGACATTAAAAGATTTATGTAAATGTATAAATATAATAATTTATATTTATATTAATTTCATTTTATTTTTATTAATTATTGTAATTTTTTTAAATCTAATTTAGTTATTAATGTAAAATAAAATGTTATTTTTAATGTAAGTATACATATTGAAATAAAGTTTAATATTAAGTAAAATAAAAATAATTATTTGGGCAAGTAGTAGGATGGTTGACCGGGGTTATTATTTATTAATAATTATTCTTCACCATGTATTTTTATTTATTACTTCTCATAACGGCATATAAAACACATGTAGCCTGAACAACTTTCGTACCACTACTGCCAACTATCTGACTTGATACTAAATTAGTTAGCGCGAATGTGCCGCGGGAAATTTAAATCAGACATTAGTTGCTACAGGAAGAAATAAATTTTAGAATTTTATATTATATAATTTAAAATTCAAGATTTATTACTAATCGAAAAATTTTATTTGAACAGAAATAAATTTTAGAATTATTAATAAATATTTAATTTTAAAAAATATTCATTTCAACTTTGCGGCAATCATTAATTTGAATTCATATGAAGTAAAAACCTGTGTTACTCTTCTCGTACGGGTTAGGGGATGATTTTGATAACGGTGGTAGAAAGTACATATGTTAAGTAATTTGTCCTAAAATAATTGAGAGCGCACATCTCTTATTAAGGACGTAATATACCCAGCAATAATTTATGAGTAAAAATTAAAAACCTGTGTTACTCTTCTCCTACGGGTTAGGGGATGATTTTGATAACGGTGGTAGAAAGTACATATGGTAAGTAATTTGTCCTAAAATAATTGAGAGCGCACATCTCTTATTAAGGACGTAATATACTCAGCAATAATTTATGAGTACGAATGAAAAACCTGTGTTACTCTTCTCCTACGGGCTAGGGGATGATTTTGATAACGGTGGTAGAAAGTACATATGGTAAGTAATTTGTCCTAAAATAATTGAGAGCGCACATCTCTCATTAAGGACGTAATATACTCAGCAATAATTTATGAGTACGAATGAAAAACCTGTGTTACTCTTCTCCTACGGGCTAGGGGATGATTTTGATAACGGTGGTAGAAAGTACATATGGTAAGTAATTTGTCCTAAAATAATTGAGAGCGCACATCTCTCATTAAGGACGTAATATACTCAGCAATAATTTATGAGTAAGAATGAAAAACCTGTGTTACTCTTCTCCTACGGGCTAGGGGATGATTTTGATAACGGTGGTAGAAAGTACATATAGTAAGTAATTTGTCCTAAAATAATTGAGAGCGCACATCTCTTATTAAGGACGTAATATACCCAGCAATAATTTATGAGTAAAAATTAAAAACCTGTGTTACTCTTCTCCTACGGGCTAGGGGATGATTTTGATAACGGTGGTAGAAAGTACATATGGTAAGTAATTTGTCCTAAAATAATTGAGAGCGCACATCTCTCATTAAGGACGTAATATACTCAGCAATAATTTATGAGTAAGAATGAAAAACCTGTGTTACTCTTCTCCTACGGGCTAGGGGATGATTTTGATAACGGTGGTAGAAAGTACATATAGTAAGTAATTTGTCCTAAAATAATTGAGAGCGCACATCTCTTATTAAGGACGTAATATACTCATCAATAATTTATGAGTACGAATGAAAAACCTGTGTTACTCTTCTCCTACGGGCTAGGGGATGATTTTGATAACGGTGGTAGAAAGTACATATAGTAAGTAATTTGTCCTAAAATAATTGAGAGCGCACATCTCTTATTAAGGACGTAATATACTCAGCAATAATTTATGAGTACGAATGAAAAACCTGTGTTACTCTTCTCCTACGGGCTAGGGGATGATTTTGATAACGGTGGTAGAATGTACATATAGTAATTAATTTGTCCTAAAATAATTGAGAGCGCACATCTCTCATTAAGGACGTAATATACTCAGCAATAATTTATGAGTACGAATGAAAAACCTGTGTTACTCTTCTCCTACGGGCTAGGGGATGATTTTGATAACGGTGGTAGAAAGTACATATAGTAAGTAATTTGTCCTAAAATAATTGAGAGCGCACATCTCTCATTAAGGACGTAATATACTCAGCAATAATTTATGAGTACGAATGAAAAACCTGTGTTACTCTTCTCCTACGGGCTAGGGGATGATTTTGATAACGGTGGTAGAAAGTACATATGGTAAGTAATTTGTCCTAAAATAATTGAGAGCGCACATCTCTCATTAAGGACGTAATATACTCAGCAATAATTTATGAGTAAGAATGAAAAACCTGTGTTACTCTTCTCCTACGGGCTAGGGGATGATTTTGATAACGGTGGTAGAAAGTACATATAGTAAGTAATTTGTCCTAAAATAATTGAGAGCGCACATCTCTTATTAAGGACGTAATATACTCAGCAATAATTTATGAGTACGAATGAAAAACCTGTGTTACTCTTCTCCTACGGGCTAGGGGATGATTTTGATAACGGTGGTAGAAAGTACATATAGTAAGTAATTTGTCCTAAAATAATTGAGAGCGCACATCTCTTATTAAGGACGTAATATACTCAGCAATAATTTATGAGTACGAATGAAAAACCTGTGTTACTCTTCTCCTACGGGCTAGGGGATGATTTTGATAACGGTGGTAGAAAGTACATATGGTAAGTAATTTGTCCTAAAATAATTGAGAGCGCACATCTCTCATTAAGGACGTAATATACTCAGCAATAATTTATGAGTAAGAATGAAAAACCTGTGTTACTCTTCTCCTACGGGCTAGGGGATGATTTTGATAACGGTGGTAGAAAGTACATATAGTAAGTAATTTGTCCTAAAATAATTGAGAGCGCACATCTCTTATTAAGGACGTAATATACCCAGCAATAATTTATGAGTACGAATTAAAAACCTGTGTTACTCTTCTCCTACGGGTTAGGGGATGATTTTGATAACGGTGGTAGAAAGTACATATGGTAAGTAATTTGTCCTAAAATAATTGAGAGCGCACATCGCTTATTAAGGACATAATAGACGTAGCAATATTTTATGAATAAGAAGTAAAAAAAGTGTTTACGATTTTGTTTATAATACATTGTATTTAAGTTTAATTTAAGCTTAGTATCATAAACTAATATTTAAGTTATTAGAGAAATAAGTTATATTCCCAATTTGTGCAGTAATACGTACAATACTTAAACATATTTCTGTATCATTTACTTATACTACGAAAGTCATTTTCAAGAACTTATTTCATTATAAATACAATAACAATTTAACAATTTACCTATATAGTCCTACAAGTATTGCTATTGCTGTAAATATGTCTATTTTTGATGTTTATTTCAATGCCTTGAGCGGCCCCGTGCTTAGCAGCTCGCCGGTAGCGCTGTGAGCAACACTTTATTAGACGGTATGATTGCATGGAAATTATTGCTGGGAACTTTATTGCTGTCTTCACGCGCGTAATTTTACAACAATGTAATTCTGCTGTAAGACAGGGATGAAATGATGATTGTTCTAGAATGAGGGAATATCTTTGTCACTCAAAAAACTTGCAAATTCCGATTAATTAACTATTTTGGTATAAATAGCGGCCTTCCGCCACAGTAAAATCAGACTTTGATGCGAATTTGTCCATCGAAGTCGACCGTCGAGTGACAACGATATCCTGGTGAGTGAATTATTCTGTTTATTTTTATCTAAGTCCGTTGGCTTCGGCACCTGGATCTAGACTTTAGTTATTCTCAGTATTTTCTAAGTTCTGTTCTGACGGCTTTAGCACCAGATCTGAACTCTAGTTATTCTGAGTATTAGTTTATTTTGTTGGTCTAAGCCCGTTGGCGTTTGCACTGGGCGAAGAACTGTAGTTTATTTTTCTGTTCGAAGTCTGTTGGCGTCTTGCACTAGACTACGAACGGTAGTTTATTTTTGACAGTGATTTGATTCTGAGTTCTGATCTGTTGGCTTTTTAAGCACTGGGTACGGAACTTTAGTTGAGAATTATTCTCCGTTCTCTCTGTTGGCCTCCGGCACCGGATACCGAACGATAGTTTGATTCTGACTCTGTCATTTTTCTCTGATTTATTTTACTGTTTTTGGCTTTTGCTCAGACAGCCAGCGGCAACACTGCGGCCATCTGAGTTTGAAAGAGTACTCTGAACTTCAGGGACCTACTGCGCAAAGTTTCATATTTTGTTTTGTGTACTTTATTGTTTTATTGTTAATAAAACTGTGTTTAAACATTGCGACCGTTATTTCACGAACCACGAACCTGACCCGTCTCCAAACGAGCTCCCGACCCTACCCCTGTTGTGCATTTATTTTCAGGGAGGGAACAAGACAACATTTAAAATGATTAATATATACCTCCAAACGAAAAACTAGAATCAAGAACAGTGTTTTATTTACTACCTTAGTATTTGTCGGTTTTTGTATTATCCTTTATCACTTAATTATAAAAATATATTTCCTACCAGAAAATATCAATATCTTTCTGTCAAATGTTTGACAAGTTTCCATCTGGTAGCGTTACCATGAACTGGTTAGTCTGCATACGTCATCAGCCCACGAAAATTTATTTTAATTATTTTTTAAAAGATAAATGGAGTATTGTATCGTAAAACAAAAAAATACGTGTTTATTTATTTTTTATGTAGAATAATAATGTGTAATGTGTATGTGTATGTGTATGTGTATGTGCATGTGCATGTGCATGTGCATGTGCATGTGTAATGTGTATGTGTATGTGTGCGTGTGCGTGTGCGTGTGCGTGTGCGTGTGTGTGTGTGTGTGTGTATGTGTAATGTGTATGTGTGTGTGTGTATGTGTGTGTGTGTATGTGTGTACGTGTGTGCGTGCGTGTGCGTGCGTGTGTGTGTGTGTGTGTGTGTGTGTGTGTGTGTGTGTGTGTGTGTATGTGTGTGGATGAATGGATGGATGTGTGGATGTTAGAGATACGATTTCTGAAATACTACTGCAAGAAAAAAATTTGTGCACCTTAGGATAGAGCTGAAAAGATTTTGATGCTAATCCTATAACTGGAAGTGATAGTTTACTTGAAGACCGAATTTTTTTCTGAATTATCTTAATAAATTATAGATTGTCACAATTTTTGTTACCTATTACAAATTATAAAATATATTATGTAGGTACTGCAAATTATATTTGAAACTTCTTTCTCTATTTGATACTATTTAAAAGTAACAATAAATTAAAGGATCAACATTATCAGAAAAATTTTGCCATCATGAATTAAAATATTAACTTTTCAATTGTCACTTTCGATGTTATAACTACTTTTTTTTTTAACTAGTAAAAAAAGATACAAGATAATTTATGTTAATTGTAAGTAAAAATGATGTTATTTAAATAAAAAATGATACAACTAATTATAGCAAATGGTTATTTATAGGATTTTTAGTAGTTTATATGAGGAAAATTTAAAATCAAAATTGTTTGCATTAGTTTGACGTTTAGGGGAAGGTGGGGCGGAATGGGGTAGCATCTTATTTTGGGTGATAACATGAAGAATTTATTAGAAATTTTAAAAAATAATTTTTTCTCTTTTATTTAGACATTGTAGAACATGTTTATAGTAAAACCATTATAAAAAAATCAATAAATTGTACTTGAAAAACGCAAAGGAAAAAAGATCATTTTTCCCCGTTCTGCCCCACTAGGTGGGGCAGAACGGGCAGTCTGTATTGATTTGATAATTAATTAATAATTAATTATCAAATCAATATAGACTCATCGTCATAGTTGTCAAAACCCGCGCACGTCATTATGTGCTCATTTTTGACACAAGTTGATCACAATAAAGGCCATGTCAGTTTCTACAGCACGTTGTATGTTGTCTGACGACCAGCTTTGCCGCTCAGTTTTTTTTGTAGTTACACACCATCTGAATATAATATATAAAACAAAATAATTCACATACCTACATAATCTTATGATAAAACATGTGGGGCAGAACATCCCATTCCGCCCCCACCGTTCTGCCCCACTACATAACATTGCAAAAATAATTTGTTTAAAAATTATAGTCAGTAATTTCACCGTAATATACGACAAAATTGTAAGAAGACTAAATAACAAATGTACTGGATAATCATCATTATGATAAAACTTAAAAATGACGCTTACCTGCATTCAACATCCATATATTGAATACAAATCTAAGAAAAATTTCGCACACACGTAGAAACCGGCAGAAAGTGAAGACCAACACTAACAAATAGTACTTCTAACCAAACTTGACCTCTGACTAAACGTCAAAATATTATTTAATGGATCCCTACACTCATGCGCACGCGCTAACAGCGTTTTCCCATTCCACCCCGCTACCCCATTCTGCCCCACCTTCTCCTACGTCAAAGAAATTAGTCTATAAATGTCAAATTATGATATGGTCGTGCATCAAATTAATTAGTTTTGTAACTGGTTACTAGAGTGCTAGGGAGTTTTGGTTTTAAAAGATCACTTATTAAAGGCGGGAATAAAGATATGCTCTTTCTTGTAAACGCTCGAACTCTGTACTGATGAAATAAAATAAAGAAACTAAAATAAATTCACGTGTATTTCGTTGACCAGTTGGAAGTCTAGTAGGTATATTTTGACAGTTAGTTGATGAATATCACATTTTATAATTAAGATTTAAAATCAAAACAACAGGGTACTAAATACAATTTGACATCCAGCCAGTTTCCGCAATCGCCCTAAAAATTAAATTTAAAATCAAGTTTTTGCCAGTTTATATGTAACTATCTGGATTATCTGTAGTATTTTAAGTATAACGACATGAGCATGACGGTTGTTTATACGGAATACATAACAATATGCATTACATTTAAATAAAACAAGAATCATCATTAATACTGGCCCCTCATATTTTAATACTCACTTCAGAACAAGCGTGGCTAACACAAAACTTTTGTCATATGGCACAAAAATTGATGTAATAATATTTGTAAATATTTAAATTAGGGGTGCTAAGCATTTCGTGAACTTCTCATATTTAAATAATCATTTAAGATAGAACGTGACAAGCACAAAACTTTTGTCATACGACACAATTTAGCACAAAACTAGCACAAAACATTGATGTAATAATATTTGCAAATATTTAAATTAGAGGGACTAAGCATTTCACTAACCCCTCATATTTAAAATACTCATTTAAGTACGAACGTGACAAGCACAAAACTTTTGTCATACGGCACAATTTAGCACAAAACTAGCACAAAACATTGATGTAATAATATTTGTAAATATTTAAATTAGGGTGGCTAAGCATTTCACTAACCCCTCATATTTAAATACTCATTTAAGAACGAACGTGACAAGCACAAAACTTTTGTCATGCGGCACAATTTAGCACAAAACTAGCACAAAACATTGATGTAATAATATTTGTAAATATGTAAATTAGAGGGGCTAAGCATTTCATTAACCCCTCATTTTTAATAATCATTTAACAACGAACGTGAGAAGCACAAAACTTTTTCCATACGACACAATTCAGCACAAAACTAGCACAAAACATTGACGTAAAAATATGTGTAAATATATAAACTGGGGGGGCTTAGCATTTTACTAGCCCCCCTATATATAAATATTCTTTACTATTTAATGACAGTGCCACAAACAAAAATTAACACGACACAATTCAGCACAAAACGAGCACATTTCATTGAAATATTTAGATATTAAATTACTGATATTTGGGGGGCTATTGAAATGGACCTTGTTTCTATACCTCTGCACGAAACTTAAATGACATATATAATTTGATATACTGATTATAGAACAAAAAGAATTTTTTCGAAATTCGCAAAAATAAGGGTAGTGTACTCGTTGCGAACATTTTTAGTGCCACTGGATTAATAGTACATTACATTATTTATAATTATGTTATAAATGAAATAAAAGTATGAACTGCCTACAAATACTCATTTATTAATTACTTATTAGTAATTATTATTATATTATATTAGTACCTGGTCTTATTACGTAATGATTTTTAAACAAAATTTACTTTTCTATTTGTGTTCCTAGTCTGATTTCGTATACAGTATTAAAATGGTCCGGTGTTGTGGGAAAAATTTGAAAAAATGTATAGCAATAGTGAATTAGTGGATATGCTGTTAGTGTATGGAGAAGCGGCACAAAATTCTAAATTAGCAGCGCGAATCTATGCACAGCGTTATCCTCAAAGACGTCATCCACATCGCCAAATGTTTGTGAGGATCACACAACGTCTTCGTGATGAGGGAACCTTACACAGAAATGCGAGACGAGGTGGCGGTCGCCAAAGATTACGAAACGATGTTGAAAATGAAGTTTTGGAAATTGTGGCCGCTGAATATCTCGTGTTATGGGTGAAGTGTCTCATTGTTCAGTTTCGAGAATTCTTAAAGATTATAATTTTCATCCCTTTCATGTCCAAAGAGTTCATGCAGTAATTCCACGAGATCATCCTCTCAGAGTGACATTTTGTGAGTGGTTGTTAGAACAACATGCTGTAAATGCTAATTTTACGTCAAAAATAATATTTTTGTACTCATAACATTGGAAATGACAATTGCCACACGTTACTGACAAACGGGAACTTCAATTTCCCATTGTTCATAAACGGGAAAAATTAGCAAAAACACTGGCCTTTCTGGACAATGTGAAGTAAAATCATCTTGGAAATAATCTAATTTATTCTTTTAAAAGTTACTTCCCGCTATATTAAATACACAAAAGTCATCAATAACCGCAAAATTTAAATATAAAATGTGTGATCAGCGCGCCATCTGTTTACGATCTACAAAAATGTCATACATAACCTCAAATTTTAATTGGGACTGTAGAACACAACGTGCCACATTGCCACATACCATTGTAGCATTGTGCACAATCATTATTTATTAAAAATTCTGGTAAGTAGTACACAACATAATATTTATTATTATACAATTTATTTTATTTACAAATACAACAAACAGCTAGCAACTACAGTTTCCCAGGAAGATTCAGACTGCTTATAGTTTAGGCTCTGAAGAATAATTGTGATTTACATTAACATTTATTGTACACTGATTGCCAGTAGAAATTGAAACTCCTGGAACAACTTCATTTGGTTGAGTAAGTCTTGTAGAAACATTTCAAGTTTCGGATGTCGCATATGTTACTGTTTGTTTGCAGATGACGTTCCTGGTTGTGTGAATGTTTGCGCCAAATTTATCCTACTCTGTAACGAGTTTTCTATGTAACCTTCAGCCACCTTTGAAGATTTCCATCCTCCTTGCTGTTTAACAGCTAATAAATCGCCACCATGGTTGGCAAGTAAAGTGGCTGAAGTTCTTCGGAAACAGTGTCCAGTAAATTCACTAGGATTGTCTAACTTAAGATAGGCAGCAACTTTAGATGGTATTTTACCAAATGTATTAATGCCAACTGGTGAATTTATACATTTACCATTATGGTAAGTTAAAAAAAAACGTGTAATGTTCGTTTTTGGCCTCAGATTTAGATATTTTTGCAGCACTGTAATCTACAATTCCTTTACAATCACAAATTGTCGGCTTACATTAGTTTTTGTGACAGGTATAGTAACTATAATTACACCTTGTTTAAAGTAGTTCGGTCGTCGTTGACGCTAGTCAAAATCAATCCGTTTTTTGTTGTCAATTTATGAAGTGAAATTCGACTGTAACGGTTTTTAATATTTTATTATGAATTTTTATGCATCTGGTTCTCAAACATATAGTCGTATTTTACAAATCTTGTAATTTCATTCGCAACTTGACTAGTCAATCACCCGGTGTCATAACTCGGGCCAGGTTATGGCGTCGACACAGTTGGCAGCATTGTCCGAGGCATTCAAATGTAAACACAGGGATGATAAATACGATAGTGTGTTTATAAAAACGAGTTCTTGATAAATGACTTAAAATCATGAAAATCATTGATTTTTCAATCCAATCTGTTTCAAGAAATAAAAGGTTAACATTCAAATCTGCGCTTAAATTTCCCACGTTCCGCAGTTGGCAACCCTGCAGAACGTGACGCCCGATCGGCTTCCGCTTGGTCGTGATTTTGTCACATATTTTCCCATTTTTTGGGCTATTTACATCGGCAACGTAGGGTATTGACTATACATAACGAAGCCTTAATATATTACCTTTCCCAATATCAATTTGCCACTATTTATTCAACGAACTTTTACGGCGCAATTTCAATTTTTCTTAACGAAAAGTGTCATTTTCCATAAGAGCCCATGTAAAAACAGTGAACTTCAAACTCATTTTTCTCAAAAACGAGTACCGCAAGGGCATGTTTTCTTGGCACTTTTGAAAATAATATTAAATTTTCTATTCAACCAGACCATTTTCAATACAAAATCAACAACTTCAATTGATGACCGAACTACTTTAAATTCGACATCGTTTATGGACATATTACACAGTTCTTCACGTCGGCACGCACCAGAAATGCCCATTATTACAACAGTCTAAATTAAAAGGTAATATAAGTTAATAAATAATTAATAAAGAAGACCCGTCCCAGCATTCGGGTCTAATGAAGCCCTCGCTTCGCTCGTGCTTCAAAAAGCCGCTCATGTGGGACAATAATCTTCCCGCATTTGTATCGTAAATAACTATTAGTGATGAAGCAATTTTTACAAGAGATGGAATTCACAATATTCATAATGCTCATTGTTGGTCTCAAGAAAATCCGCATATTGTGGTGAGAAGTAGTTTTCAACATAGATTTTCTTTAAATGTTTGGGCAGGAATAGTAAATGGTACATTAATTGGACCCTACATACTACCAAACAGAATGAACGGAAATAATTATTTACATTTTCTTCAAAATAATTTACCAGAATTATTGGAAGATGTTCCTTTAAATGTGCGTCAACAAGCTTGGTTCATGCATGACGGTGCACCACCGCATTTTACAAGAAATGTTCGGCAACATTTAAATGAAGTGTTTGCAGGTAGATGGATAGGTCGCGGTGGACCTGTATCATGGCCTCCTAGGTCACCAGATCTTAATCCATTGGATTTTTATTTATGGGGACATTTAAAATCTCTAGTGTATGACAATCAAAATGAACCAGAAACAGTCGAAGAATTGCGGCAACGTATTAAAAACTGTGCGGAAATAATAAGGCAACAAAATTCATTGCATCGGGCGTGTAGTGTGTGTTTGATACAACGTGCTGCATTTTGTATAGCTGCAGGAGGAAATAATTTTGAACAATTTTTATAACAATGAGTTGTTGTAGTTTATTTTGATGAAATTTAAAAAAAGATATCCTAAACTTTGTTTTTTCCTTGACCTACCCTAACAATCAAAACATTCACTTGTTACTGAAAATTACATAATACCTTTAATTTAATTAGTTTTGTTTATTTTATTTCATTAGTAACATAATTTTAAATAACCAAATGTAGCATCAAACCAGTGGTACTAAAAATGTTTGCAACGAGTACACTACCCTTATTTTTGCGAATTTCTAAAAAATTGTTTTTGTTCTATAATCAGTATATCAAAATATATACTATGTCATTGAAGTTTCGTGCAGAGGTATAGAAACACCCTTTATATATGCAAAGCTACCTCAGAAGTTATTTAAATTACAATTAAATACCAAAATAGAACATCTTGTGGTAAGTTATTACAAACATTTTATAACAAACTTGCAGAACATCTTCTTCCTTCTGCAGTGTAACAACTGACAGAGTAAAAACAGCAAATATTTAAATAACTATAGTTAGTACCAACTATACAATAACACAAAACCAAGTTTGAAATCAGGCGCTAAATTTAAATACACACGACTTTGTTTTTGAAAATCCAAAATGTTTTGATAGTATTTATTTAAATTTTCAATGTCAGTCCTGAAATTAACGGAGTTACTGTTCTTGTAAATGTGAACCATTTCTAAAAAGTTTCTTTTTCTGTAGTTATTCTCGGACGCTAAAAGTTCTACATTTTTAAAATCAAAGTGATGTTGTAATTCGATATAGGCCAGTCAAATCATACATAAAAAAGGCTAAAATCGCAAAGCGTAATGTAGTTCTGCATGATTTTTAAATATGTTGTTAGGATCAGTTCGGGTAGTGTGAATCGAAGTTTGCAGCTTCGAAAAAGCTGTGCTTCTTGCGTAATACGTAAAATGCTGCAAAATTTTGGGAATTTTTTCAGTTGTTGCCTAATAACTCGTAAACTATGCGTTTTCGATAGATAGTCGAACGTATCATTTTTATTGTACATTCAATTTGCAACAATTTAAGCTCAACCGCAGCTCTCTACGGCCAATAGTTTCCGAGATTAGAACTTTTATTATTAGCAATTTTTTACAATAAATAAAAATTGAAATTTTTTTGCTATTTTCGTAATTATTCTGTTTAATTAACTGTAATTTTTGAACGAATAAATATATTGTCTTCCGGTTTCTTTCATTAAGTTTTAAGAACATTTCTTTATAAAATAAATTATTTTAAAAACTTTTTAGAGCGTTTATTAAGCCAAAATATCAATTTTTTTTCGTGGGAAGTATACAAACTTTTCGTATTTATTATAAAAACATTTGATATATTGGCTCAATGAACACCCTAAAAACATTTAACAATAATGTGTTTTATAGAGAAATGATCGTAAAATTTAATAAAAGAAACCGGAAGTCGATAACTTTATCCGTTCGGAAGTTATAGCTCATTAAAAACAATAAATATAAAAAATTTAAAAATCTCTTTACTTTCTCTCGGAAAAACATTTGATATTTTAGCTTCACGAACGTCCTAAAAATTTTTTAGAATAATGTATCTTATTTAGAAATGGTCATAGAATTTAATAAAAGCAACCGGAAGTCAATATTTTTATCCGTTACAGCTCATTAAACACAATAAATATTTAAAAAAAATTCAATTTTCTCCTGGAAAATCATTTGATATTTTGGCTTAATGAATACCCAAAAAAGATTTTAAAATACTAGGTCTTATGGAGAAATGTTCGTAGAATTTAATGCAAGAAACCGGAAGTCGATAACATTATCCGTTCAGAAGTTATAGCTCATTAAACACAATAAATACAAAATATTTGAATTCTTTCCACGAAAAAAAATTGATATTGTGGTTTAATGAACGCCCTAAAAAGTTTTTAAAATAACGTATTTTATAGAGAAATGTTCGTAAAATTTAATGAAAGAAACCGGAAGATAATATTTTTATTCATTCAGAAGTTACAGTTAATTAAACATAAAAATAACGAAGAAATCTAAAACTCAACTTAATTTTTTTGAAAAAATAGCTAATTTTGGAAGTGCCATATCTTCAATTGTTGCAAATTTAATGTACTTTAAAAATGACAAAATCGACTATATATCGAAAACGCATAGTTTACAAGTTATTAGGCAACAAATGACAAAATTCCGAAAATTTTACAGGTTTTTACGTATTACTTAAGAAGCACAGCTTTTTCGAAGCTGCAAACTTGGATTCACACTAGCCCAACTGATCCTAACAACATATTAAAAAATCAGAACTACATCACGCTTTCCGATTTTAATGTCTAATTTGACTGGGCTAGTACTGATTCTAGATTTTTACAATTATTTTTATGGCTATTGACACGATTTTTTATATATTGTCTAGTCTGTCCTATATACACACCTTCACACTGTTTATAATTAATGTTGTTCTATTTTGGTATCTTATGTACTATCTTATATACTAAATCATATATATTAAAAGGGAATGAACCATCTATACTTTCATCATGAAACTTTCATGACCTCTAGAAATTCTATGGTTCAAGTTTTTATGAAAATTTTTTTTTCTACTTATAGATATATGTTTAAAGCTGATTCTTTTATATATTTGAAATTTTTTTAAACCATAATTAACGAGAAAAACCATAAAAACCATCAAATTTTCTTGGATCCACGTCTTCATTGGAATTAATTTTTGTTTTTTTGATTGTTGATGAAATGGTAGTTTGACAGATGTCACTTAGTGATATTTACAATTTTATGATTTTAAATGCATTTATTTTAATTTTGAAGTAATTTGTAAATTATTTCAAGTATTAAGAGAGAGCACATAAATTTTTAAAATATTTTTGTTAATTTTTATACTATTTTTAGAAAAATTTATTTAATTTTGACATTTAATAAAAGTACAGGTTTTACAAAATTATTTAGGATCCAAGTAGGTAGATTTTATTGGAAAAAATTAGAAGAATGACTGAGCGGTTGTATGACAGCTGTCATTTACTGACGTTTACAGTTTGAAATTTCAGATGGATTTATTTAAGAAATAGATATAATACGAGTAATTTGTAAATTATAACCGGTAAAGAATGTTGGAGCACAAATGTTTTTAACATTTTCATCAATTTTAATATTATTTTAAAAAAAATTAATTTATTTTGACAGTCACTTAAAAGTACAGTCACATTAAAAGGCATTAGGAGTATTAATAGTAGGTACATTCAAAGTAAAAATTATAACCAGTTTTTTGTAACTTCCGGTTTTATAATTTTACCGGATGTTTTCACAAAATCATTGACTTTGGTATCAAATTAAAGGGCTAAATGTGGGGCACTTAAAAATGGCGACCGACGATCGGTTTTTGTTTTCATGGAAATAATAATAAATGATAATTTCTTAAATTTATATAGGTACTACCTAATCAAGTTTGATATACACATAACATTTACTGTGCCTGCCAGACTTACATTCTTGCTTAAGAATGATGTAGTATAAAATTATATAAAACGGAAGCCGTAGGGCGTAGGCCCGCATTTGTTTTATCCAAAAAAAGTTATAATCATAGTCACAGAACAAAAACAGTATGAAGAAGCGACACGAGCCTGCTATTTTGAATTTATCATGTTGAGTTTGGCGCCATCTATACGCGGCACCATGAACTAATTCTAGTAGAGAGGATCATAGCAGGCGTATATGAATCTCATGCGAATTATTTACCCATTTAAATTATTAAAATTTATGAAGGAAATAATAAATCATTGCATTAAGTACAAAATATTTATTTATCAGTTAATATTAACAAAGTAGTATAATAACATATAATAATTAGATAAAGCATTGTGTATGGGTACGCGTACATGGTGCAAAAGTTAAGGAGGAAGCGTGTGGACCAAAGATTTTAAAGATTTGTAACTACCATTTCAGACTGTATCGGTATATAGAAAAAAATAATAGTTTATCCTATAGGGGGAAACGACATGAAGTTTTATTAGACGCAGAAGAAGCCTACGGTTATGAATCTCATGCGAATTATTTACCCATTTAAATTATTAAAATTTTTAAACTGCACGCCTTAGAACTTCATTATTACATTTGTCAGGAGATGTTTCTGATTATGTTTAAAGTGAGATGTTGGTTTCTAGTTCTGTTTTTGATGATTAATAGCTGCTGTCAACCATGTTCTCAGTTGTTCATCAATTTTTGGAATGAATTCACATTTTCTCAGAAGCAAAACAACAATACTACCTACTAAAAATAGTATATTAAAATTCATATTCTTTGATATTATACAATTATAATTATTACTTACCATCTCAATTAATATGCTTATTGCAAAAATTTTCATGCAGCACTCAACAAATGAAATCGAAATAGTGACATTTTAAATTAACAATAACATGCGCGTGCGCATGTAAAATCACGGGAATGCTTATAGTTCCAGGTGCCGCGTATAGATGGCAGTAAAATCACTTGATAAATGCCGCCCTATTGCCGTGTCGGTAGCCTGATCATAGTATCGAGTCCATTTTTACTTCCCCGATCTATATATAGAGGAAAGTAGGTATACCGGGAGTTTTTTTTATTAGTAAACATAGGACATATCATTTCCATAGTTACAGTGTTACAGAATGACAGCAATGTATTAGAGCATTTTTTTATCAGTAAACATAGGGATAACATACTAAAATAAATAATATAAATTAAAGAAATGATAAATTTATTTATTTATCTTTTCTACACTTAAGAACAAGGTAGATACATTAAACTAATGAGGATTTTTTTAAACTAATTAAATGCTCAAAATTGGAACCATTAACTTCCAAACAATATCCTAAACGATTATAAAAAGAATTTATAGCATTAGTTATTTGCTGGGGAATAATATTTTGGGAATCAGCACTAATTCGATTTTTTAATTGTTCAACATTCATTCTGTCACCATTGTACACATTCGTTTTTAAGTGTCTACCTAATTCTTAAGTGTAGAAAACATAAATATTATAATTTATCATTTCTTTAATTTATATTTCATATTTATTTAAGTATGTTAATTATCCCTATGTTTTCTGATAAAAAAACTCTCTAATGCATTGCTGTCATTCTGTGACATTGTAACTATGGTAATGACATGCCCTATGTTTACTTATAAAAAAAACTCTCTGTATTGTAATCGTATGATTTTTTGACAGTTCGAGATTTTGGTGAATCTTCACAGTTTAGAACCTACTGAACCCAAAAAACATAATTTAAATAAAAGTCGGTCTGTTACTCTGTCTGTCTGTCTGGATATTGGATAACTTAAAAACGCGTTGGAAATTTGGACTGAAATTTTATATTTAAAATCTTGAGCCAAAAACTGACTTCAATTTCGTTAATGAGCTTTATTCAACTGGTGGTACCAACTTTATAAACATACCTTTTTTATTTTTATCAAAATACTATCGTGTGTGGTATTAAATTAAAGCTCTCGGGAAAATAATTATAGTAGAAAAAAATTTGATGTGGCCAGCACACGACAAATTCTGCTTATTATACTAATCTTATAAATAGTTTTATTTACATTTTAATAATTTCATGTTCATGTAATTAAGTATACGACTGTCATAATAATTCAAATTTTGTGTAGAAACCAATTTCATATGATCATGGACAAAAAGATACTGCAATTTCAAAAAAGTAGAATATTAATTGTACACACACACAACCAGTGGTACCAACTGTATAAATATAAATTATTTATTTTTATCAAAATACTATCGTGTGTGGTATCAAATTAAAAGCTCTCGGGAAAATAATTCTAATAGAAAAATAAAAATAACATTTCAACGATCGTCAATTTTTTATAAAAATTATTCAAATTATACCGAGTTTGGTGTCAGTTTAAAGCTCTCGGGGAAATAAGTTTAGTAAAAATGTAAAAAATGACATTTATGCGATTTTCAATTATTTTTCAAAAATATATTCAATTTTTTTCAAATGTATTACCAAATTAAAGTTCTCTGGGAAAAAAATTTAATCGAAGAATCAAAAATAACATTTAAACGATTGTCAGTTCTTTTTACCTCTCGCCTTATATTCTATAAGGGGAGGTATTTGTGACGGGTTGAAATTTTCGAGTGTGAGTTTTTAATGAATAAGTACGTTTTACGATCCATAGATAGGAATAAAGTATTTTCAAGATTGTGTGTTGTGTGTGTGCATTTTATTTTATTTTGACAGTCCCAAAAAAAGATGTTAGAAGTTTAAGATCATTCAGAGTAAAATTATTAACATATTTAAAAATAGAAAAGTAAATAAGGAACTTTTTCACCGGAAAGTATCACAAATTCATCGAGTTTAAAGTTAAATTAAAGGGTTAGAGCGTTAATAAAGAAGCACTAGGTAGCTTTTAAAATTAGGTATTGAAAATGATGGTCGACAATCTGCATTTTGTGTTTATCGAAAAAATTATAGAATAATACCGAGTTTGACATTTGGGCACTAATTTTATAATATTGTTGAAAATGGCGGCCACCGATTGTAAATTGTTTTTATTAAAAAATTATATAATCATATCGAGTTTGATATCAAATTCAAGGGCTGGATAAGAACTACCTAATTAATAACATGATTTAAAATGGTGGCCGACGATTAAAATTTGTTTTTATCAAAAACAGTACAGAATTATATCGAGTTTGTATCAAATTAAGGGCTGAACATGGGCTACTTAATTAATTAATATAATAATTTAAAATGGTCAGGTGAGCAGTACTTTACAAAATTGTTGAAAATGGCGGTCAACGATTTTCGTTTGTTATTATCAAAACATTATTGATTCAAATCGAATTTGATATCAAATCAAAGGGCTAAATAGAGGCTACCTAATTATTAAAATTATTTAAAATGGTGACCGAAAGTTGGTATTTGTTTTTGTCAAGAACAATATAAAATTATATCGAGTTTGATGTCAAATTAAAGTGCTAGATAAGAGCTAATTAATTAATAAAATGATTTAAAATGGTGGCCGACGATTGTCATTTCTTTTTATAAAATAGTTCAAATTTAGGATTAATTATTATTAGATTTGTTTCTTAGGAATTACATAAATGTTAAAAAAATTTAATTTGTTAATAAAGTTATGTTAAGCAAAAACAAACTGGTTTTTTAAACTTTTTATTTATTTAATGTATTTGTTATACAAATCTAACATAAAATCATTTAAACAAACTGCCTGTCACTTTGACAATTTTTAAATTATGCATTTGTCACAATTGTTTTCTGAAATTCACGGCTAACCACTATTAAAAGAGCGATTTTATTAAATTTAAAAGTGGATTTTTACGACTATGAATTGCAAAAAAATAATTTGTTTAATGATTTAGATGCAGAATTGTATTATGCTGTTGAAATTTTTTCGCTAAAATAATTTGGGGAGCAAGGGCAGGCAAAAAACTGATTTCCCATGTTAATCTCCTATGTACACCTTTACGACAGACACACGTATACTAAATGGTATAGAGACTAGAATAAATTTATAGTGTGGCCATAGGGACAGCGGCCGCCATTAACAGGCGTTTGGTTTGTCGCTGAAAATGATTTTTTGTTCTTGCATATTATATGTACATATTTATTAATTTTGACGTAAAATAAAAGGTTGAATTTGTAATTAATAATAAAAATTACATATTTCCGTATACAAACTTAAACTTCACATACCTAGGTTAAACATAGAAATAATACACATAATATATTAGATTGTTATAACACCTAATTTTTAATAATTTTGCATGCTATATCCCTTTGCGGCACTATTTGTGCAGTCAATTGCACAGCAAAACGGCATCTTATAAATACAAAAATAAGTTAGGTTACGACACTATTTTACTAATTATTATAAAAATATACTGTCATAGACAGTTATACATACCTTGTATTAATGATTTTATACATAAATGTATAGATATTACTTTTTTAAATTAAGTAAAACACCCAGAAACAAAGTCTGACAAAAACTCTTCATGTCAACTTGTTGATAGACGCCTGATAATGGCGGATTTCAAATCAACCAATAGCAACGAAGACACACCATGGCCACACTATAAATTTATTCTAGTCTCTATACTAAATGGCATGATGCACTATATTTTCAGTAGCTTAGCAACCGTTTTTCAAATCGCCTACATTCTAAATGGTTCAACCGATTTTGATGAACTTTTTTTATTTGATAGAGGTTAATGAGACGTAGTGCTTTTTGAGTATATAAATATTTTATTACGTGGTAGTCGAAGGACAGTTGAAAAACAGTGACTTTTTGATTTTATAAAATAAATTTATGTGTCTTATTATAGATCAATAGAGGATGGTTTATTCTATAATTTTGCCAAATATCCAGACAATAGGTACTATAATAGCAGAGTTATTAATTAATAACTGAAAATTTAACAAAAAAGTGGTGAGAGTGTGCCATGATTGTATTTGTTATATAAATTTTTTAATAAATAAATAAAATTTAATTACAATGTTGTCCGAATCATGTCGTGTTTGATATCATATAATAGTTATTTGTGTCAAGGCTGTAAAAGTGATCTTTTTTGGCCGAATCTGAAGTTTGCAGACGAGGCGTAGGCCGAGGCCAGCAATTCAGGTGAGGCTAAAAACACTTTTAAGCCGAGGTGCACACAACATATTTTAGGTGGCTATCAAAAAATATATAATTTTATGTTATCATAAATAATTTTATTTATATAATTTGGGCTTACTAAGTTGTAGGTAAGTTCTTCTAAATATATTTACCAATTAAAATTAAATAAATTTGTAATTTAGCGGCCGTAAAGTAAATGCGGCCGTGAAGTAAAAGCGGCCGTGAAGTAAATGCGGCCGTAAAGTAGTCATTTTGACAGATGTCAAAAAATGTGACACTTTACGGATGTCAAAGGATACGTAAAAGCACTAAGTATTTATGCAATAGCCACCTAAAAAACATTTTTGAAAATGGCTTTTGAAAAAAGAAATCGAAAATGGTCGCCTAACACCGGCCATCATTTTGAACACGAAGTTGTCCGACCTATGTCTTGTTTGGTATCATTTGAAATTATTTGAAAAGGACTTTCGAAAAAAGAAATTCAAAATGGCCGCCAATCAACGACCACCATTTTGAACACGAAGTTGTCCGAACCATGTCGTGTTTGGTATCATATGAAAGCATTTGAAAAGGACTTTCGAGAAAAAAATCCAAAATGGCCGCCAATCTACGGCCACCATTTTAAACACAAAATAATATTCATTACATCCAATCGATTACGATTGCCATAGAAGTGTTAACGAATTCTTACGTAAAACTTTGTTTGTTGAGGTTAATTTTTTAAAATTAATAAATATCATACGATGATTGGGAATTGTTTTTTTACAAAAAAAAAATTATATTCAAACGTCAAATTTTGTTTTGTATCAAATTAACCCGGCAACGGACAGGTGACCAAAAGGTACGAGACATGTTGGGTGGGGTCTAACAGACCCCATATCTTTTTGAATGTGTTTTAGGCCACATTAAATTTTTTGGTATTTTTTGTCAAAAAATCGTGTTTATTAAAACTATATCAATAATTGCTTGAACGGTTTTTGTTTTCAAAAAATATATATTTTTTACGTCAAACCTGTCTTTTTGAGCTTTTTTTGTGTATAGGTTATTGTTTATTTATCTAATATTAAGGATTAAAAAAATGTATCATATTTTTTTGTTAAATAAAACCCTATAAATTCCAGCAAAAAACTCAGAAAGTACTGTGTCAATAAGAAATACAAAATTTAGTACACTGAAATCTAAAAAAATATCATCTAATTTTTAAAAAATAAAAACTAAAATAAATCAAATTTATTATATATAAATGAAATATGCACAAGAAACTTAAACATAATATTCATTAGGTATAAATAAAACTACTTTCTTGGTCCTGTCCTCGCACATTCTCATCATCATCAGTCACGACGTTACTTCTGTATTCTGATTCTATATAACCTTCTTGTTCAGCTTCATCTTTATCGAGCTCTGCCCAAAGTTGTAACAGACGTTCCTGTTTATTTTCGTAAGTGTTACGGGCCATAATTCTAAAAAATTGTAGTTAATAAAGCGCAAATATTATCGGAATTCACAAAAATAACTTACCAGAAAAGTGCTATAAAATTGTCACGCAAGCGGTCAGGTGGGGTTTATTAGACCCCACACGTGTTTAAAACATTGTACACTCACCGCATTCACAATAACAACTGAACTGGCGCTTCACATTAGTTAGAGGGATACCTACGTGGAAGCTATTCAGAGGCGTGGCCGCGAAAGCGCAGAAATACGGAAATAGTGGCGGTTAACATCAACTTGGGGTCTGTAAGACCCCGCTTGTCTGGTGCCGGGTTAAGAGTTTTTGTGAGAGCTAATGCAGGTATATGATTAATAAAAATTGTTTTGGATGATCTATTTTTGTTTAACATCCGGTATTTTATTATTAGTTAACAGCTGTCAATGTCACAGTTACATTTAAAATTCAAGAATTTTAATCTAAATGTGAAATTTGATTCATTTGAACCCCGAAGGGCCGAATCCCTCCAGGGTCCGCGGAGCTTGAGCACGCGAAGTGGTCGAATCCCCCCTGTCGCGCGGCAGCGCGACCTAGCCGCAGACCCGCATAGCGGGGCCTGACGCTATTATCCATATATTAAAAGAGCTTCCATATATTAAAAAAGCTTGGGTTCACTATATTTCTTTCAAGTTGAAACTTTTCAGAACGTCTAGAAGTTAAATGGTTTAAGCGATTTTTATGATTTTTTTTTTATAAAATAGATATTTATTTAGACTATATTCTTACATATGTTTTGGATTTTTTTTATTCATAATGTATGAGAAATTTTTAAAAAACATGCATTTAGTGGCCATTTTCATATTAGATTGAGCTATCCATGTAATTTTTAAGATGAATAACGAAAATTGGTGGTTTACAGTTGTCATTTTATTAATACTAGACAGGATGATAATACACCATGTTTATCATGATTTTGAAATTAATGTAAGTACCTAACCTATATAACTTAAGTGTAGATGTGTTTATTTACTTTTTTATAGTTCAAAAATTGTGTATTTAAAAATTTAAATATTTTTGACGTAGAAATGCACTCTGAAGTTATCTACCTATAATAAAAATAATGTCAAAAAATATTTACAGTCAAAATGACGTTTTCCAAGTATGGAAATAAATATTATAGAAAATAAAAAGTAAGGCAGTTCAGTATTCTATGTAAACTATATAACCCGTTTAGCCCGTATACAGCGATGGTCAACATAACATTCTTCATGATTGACATGATATTAGAGCCAAGTATTTTTTCGTACAACAATGAATTTTTAAATTAAAACAAACCACGCTGTCCTAAGTAACGAAAATATTTTGTTTATGTATCCTTGTTATTTATAAACATCAACGAAATGGATGAAATAGATGTCAGCCAAGATAGCAGCGATAGCAGTATGGTTTCGGTTGAGAAAAGTAAGTTTTAAAATGTTCTATATTGAACTTTAAAAATTATACAGTAGCCAATCGTCCCGCTGTTATGGGTCGGCCCACGGTCAGCCCATCATAAGGAGCCCAGGTAAACTTTTGCAATTATCTTGAGCCACACTATACATTAATTTTAACCAGTGATACTCGTAGAACTCGTCAAGAGGAACAATTTTCTAAATAATTCTTCTTTCCAAAACTTCTAATTATTTGGTTAAATATGTTTAAAGATTTGTTACTAATTTGGTTACCCGCCTATGGAGAACATAGTCGCAATCTAAATTCAGTACAACATTTCGTAACAAATAAATTTGTCAGATGACAAATCCACTTTCGGATTTTGCAACAATTTTAAATGTATAATTATTTAATTGAAAATATTGCGTATGTCAAAGTGACAGCAATCAATATCAAAGTGACAGCAATCAATGTCAAAGTGACAGCTGTCAATGTCAAAATGACATTTAAAATTCAATTTTAATCTAAATGTAAAATTGGATTCATTTGAGGCCCGAAATTAATTCGTTATGTTACTCGCGAGCGAAGCGAGTGTGAGGCCATATAAACACAGTCCGTGCGGCAGCACGGACCTAGCCGAAAGACCCGCGTAGCGGGGCCTGACGCTAGTCCATATATTAAAAGAGCTTGGGTTCACTATATTTCTTTCCAGTTGAAACTTTTCAGAACGTCTAGAAGTTAAATGGTTTAAGCGATTTTTATGAATTTTTTTTATAAAATAGATATTTATTTAGACTATATTCTTACGTATGTTTTGGAATTTTTTTTATTTATAATGTATGAAATTTTTTTAAAAAAACATGCATTTTTTGGCCAATTTCATATTAGATTGAGCTATCCATGTAATTTTTAAGATGAATAACGAAAGTTGGTGGTTTGACAGTTGTCATTTTATTAATACTAGACAGGATGATAATACACCATGTTTATCATGATTTTGAAATTAATGTAAGTACCTAACCTATATAACTTAAGTGTAGATGTGTTTATTTACTTTTTTATAGTTCAAAAATTGTGTATTTAAAAATTTAAAAATTTTTGACGTAGAAATGCACTCTGAAGTTATCTACCTATAATAAAAATAATGTCAAAAAATATTTACAGTCAAAATGACGTTTTCCAAGTATGGAAATAAATATTATAGAAAATAAAAAGTAAGGCAGTTCAGTATTCTATGTAAACTATATAACCCGTTTAGCCCGTATACAGCGATGGTCAACATAACATTCTTCATGATTGACATGATATTAGAGCCAAGTATTTTTTCGTACAACAATGAATTTTTAAATTAAAACAAACCACGCTGTCCTAAGTAACGAAAATATTTTGTTTATGTATCCTTGTTATTTATAAACATCAACGAAATGGATGAAATAGATGTCAGCCAAGATAGCAGCGATAGCAGTATGGTTTCGTTTGAGAAAAGTAAGTTTAAAAATGTTCTATATTGAACTTTAAAAATTATAAAGTAGACAATCGTCCCGCTGTTATGGGTCGGCCCACGGTCAGCCCATCATAAGGAGTCCAGGTAAACTTTTGCAATTATCTTGAGCCACACTATACATTAATTTTAACCAGTGATACTCGTCAAGAGGAACAATTTTCTAAATAAGGCAGTTCAGTATTCCATGTAAACTATATAACCCGTTTAGCCCGTATACAGCGATGGTCAACTTAACATTGTTCATGATTATTAATTTGTTTACTCGCCTATGGAGAACATAGTTCGCAATCTAAATTCAGTAAAACATTTCGTAACAAATGAATTTGTCAGATGACAAATCCACTTTCGGATTTTGCAATTATTTTAAATGTATAATTATTTAATTGAATATTTTTTGACAGATGGTTTAACCAATCATATTGCGTAATGATGACGTCAAATGACGTAATGCAACCAATAGAATTGAAAATGTAAAATGATGTATCTGACAACATAATTTTGTAGATTAGGTTTTATTTTGTTACGTCAGTAACAAAAAATTAATTAATTTGTCACATGAAACGTCAAAAATGTTTAGCAAAATGAGTCGTTTTGGTAGTATTTTTAACAAGAAAAATATTCTTCCTAAATACCATTCGAGATAATAATTTTTTGAGAGAATTTTTGTCTATTCCACGGCAACTTATTGCAATTTCACTCCACAAAACATCATCTGACAATTCCCCTCAACTTCGTTTCGGGAAATTGATGGATGATGTTTTGTGTCGTGAAATTGTTAGAAATAAGTTGCCGTGGAAACGACAAAACAATTCTCAAAACATTATGATCTCTTATGGTATTACCCCTGAAAATATTGCGTATGTCAAAGTGACAGCAATCAATATCAAAGTGACAGCAATCAATGTCAAAGTGACAGCTGTCAATGTCAAAGTGACATTTAAAATTCAATTTTAATCTAATTGTAAAATTGGATTCATTTGAGGCCCGAAATTAATTTGTTATGTTACTCGCGAGCGAAGCGAGTGTGAGGCCATATAAACACAGTCCGAACGGCAGCACGGACCTAGCGAAAGACCCGCGTAGCGGGGCCTGACGCTAGTCTTATATACTAAAAGGCTTAAAGTTGTTGTTTTTTAGCCAAACTAGCAACGCATTTAGAACTGCACAACGTTATGAACGAATTATCCGATTTTCATGATTTTTTTACGAGGTGATAGAGGGTGCAGAGACGCAAAAACCTTTGTATAGTTCAATTGTTTTTGATTTTCTTTTGTTTGAGAAAAATGCCAAAAACTGACTTTTTGATTTTCGTTAATAACAAATGAATGGTTTAATCTATCGATTTAAAAATTGGTATACATAGTAAGGGTAACATAGGGATTCCAGGCGACCAGGTCTCAATGTTCCAAATAGAATAGTTTTTTAGTTATTAATGAAAAACTGAGATTTCATCAGGGAATCAGAGCTTTGAATGCTCAAATGTTCAACAACTGACTGTTGAATAAAAAGCAATGCTACATTGTGTCAAACTGACGTTTACAATTCGAGATTTCAAATGCATTTATCTTTTTTGTATTTTTATCAATATTAGTATTTTTTAAATCTTATTTTATTTTGACAGTCGTATCAAGTAGGTACAGTCCCAACAAAAGAAGTGAGCACTAACTTTATAAAATTTTTGAAAATGGCGACCAACAATAATTGTCATTTGTTTTTATTAAAAAATCAAATCGAGTTTGATATAAAATTGAGGGGCTGGATAAGGGCTACCTAATTAATAAAATTATTTAAAATGGTGGCCGACGATTGTCATTTATTTTTTTAAAAACAATATAGAATTATATCAAGTTAGATATCAAATAAAGGGCTGAGAATGGGTTACCTAATAATAAAATAATTTAAATCGGTCAGGTGAGCACTACTTTATAAAATTGTTGAAAATGGCGACCAAGGATTGTCATTTGTTTTTAACAAAAAATCATATCGAGTTTGATATCAAATTCAAGGTCTGGATAAGGGCTACCTAATTAATAAAATTATTTAAAATGGTGGCCGACGATTGTCATTTATTTTTATCAAAAACAATATAGAATTATATCAGTTTGATATCAAATTAAAGGGCTGGACATGGGCTACCTAATTAATAAAATTATTTAAAATGGTGGCCGACGTTTGTCATTTATTTTTTTAAAAACAATATAGAATTATATCAAGTTTGATATCAAATTAAAGGGTTAAAATGGGCTACCTCATTAATAAAATAATATAAATCGATCAGGTGAGCACAACTTTATAAAATTGTTGAAAATGGTGACCAACGATTGTCATTTGTTTCTATCAAAAAATCATGTCGAGTTTGATATCAAATTCAAGAGCTGGATAAGGGCTACCTAATTAATAAAATTATTTAAAATGGTGGCCGACGTTTGTCATTTTTTTTTTTAACAATATAGAATTATATCAAATTTGATATCAAATTAAAGGGTTATTAATAAAATAATATAAATCGATCAGGTGAGCACAACTTTATAAAATTGTTGAAAATGGTGACCAACGATTGTCATTAGTTTCTATATAAAAATCATGTCGAGTTTGTTATCAAATTCATAAAATTATTTAAAATGGTGGCCGACGATCGTCATTTATTTTTATCAAAAACAATATAGAATTATATCAGTTTTATAGCAAATTAAAGGGTATTACGTGCTACTCTAAGAGCGCCGAATAATTATGCTACGGTACCGGTGTCAAATTCCAAAAGCCGGCCGAACCACGGACTAAACTCAGTGAAGAAAGGGGTGAGTCTTGATGGTAAATTCTGGACGCCAGTTGATCTGCCTGAAAATGGTTCAATCTTAAGGGTTGATCAACAAACCGGAGGGAAATCAGGTAACGTATGAATGATGTACCAGCGAGTTGACAATTAACGTGAAACATATATTGAAAATTAAACAGAGTGACGGTGAGTATAATATTATGTACAGTAGTATATGGATTAAATGAATTTAGAATTTCATAAACATAATTACAAATAAAGGGATATAATCAGATACGTAATGTTCAATTATATACCACAAAATAATGACAAATAGCTACGATCGGGATCAGATCAAACGATGACTAGCAATCAATAAAAAGTAACTAGATCGCGTAGCGAGTGTACAGGTAAGCTAACCAGGGCGTCGTTAACTTGTGCAATAATTACGTGCGCACAACGAAGTCACGGGGGGATACCGTTAGTCGACTAAGGCGGTCCTATGACGTACTGCGCTAACTTAGATGACTACGAGTGCCCTAACAGCTGTTGCCGTCGTACCACAAACTACGGAAAAGCTTGCGTCAACTATACGCATAAGATAAACTACAGTGAAATTCGGTTGATCAGACTTTACATAAGATCGGCTGTTACTCTCATAAAGCGAATACTCAATATTCTGAGGTAAGTACGATTTAACAAAATAACTAGGTGATAAATTATTTAACAACAATATAATCAAATTATAAAACAATAGGTGGCTTATCTGTGTTTCCTGATGACGGACAGTGGCGTGGGAGTGGGGAAAATGGCGGTACATTCGAGCCTGGTTCCAGATGGCGGAAGGAAAATGGCGGCACTGGACTACCACTGCACGCGTCTCGAACTCAACCCTCTCCAACATCCAACTCTCGTACAACGCAAGAAAACTTCCAGCAACCACGAAAATTCCACAACGGATTTTCCAACGACAAATATTCCGATAATAAAATATACGGAAATCCAAATAAACGACGAATACGAAGATATAATAAGAATAAAATAAGAATAAGAAATGGAATGAGTTAGAAATGGAATTAGTTAGAAATGGAAGCCTGAAAAAGAACCATCGTTAGCAAACCGCAAGTCTACCAAGCAACTGCACTTCCAATTAGCAATGCATTAATTAGTTCACTATTCAGAACGTAACCATTGGCGAGGCTAAATTACTGTATGAGCAAAATTAGTTAATTAATCAATTACCTAGGTTGATGAGCGGCTTCAAAGTGCGTGACTGGTGCGTCTAAAAATCCGGGCAATGTCCCGTGGAATAAATTTCCCAATGAAATGCCAGCGTTAATCCTCAAATGTGAGTAGTTAAATATTTCCAAAACTCCAATAACTTCAATACAAATCCAATGGCAAAATACTAACTATCGCTGAACAATTCTTCCACACCAACGGTCACTTACTAACTGACTTAAAACGTTTTAACCCGCCAAGGTTAAGAACAATTAATATTATAAACTAATTAATATTGCATCGGGGTGCTTCGCCGTCGACCTGGGCAGCGTCCGAGTTCTTTTGGTTGCCGAACCAACAGTAAATCAACAATACGTCACCTACGTTTGATTGTGCGGTTACCAGCCTTCAGAATAAATATAAATTAATTATACAATAAGGGAATATGAATATAATTGATATTTAGAAGTGAAGCTAATTGCTGTAGTATTTTTAAATAAAGTTACAAATTGAATTTAAACTAAGCGGGAACTCTTGGAACTACAACAAGAATGTGTCAATTACGAACTGTCAAGCGCTAGGAACAACAACACAATATTTTACAGTGATCCTACGGTGAAATAAAGCAACAATAGAACAATTATGTAATATTAAGGTATGAATTATGAAATATGTTATGCAGCTACTATATTTAATATAAATTTTAGGATACACAAGAATGAAGTCTTGGTGAACCGTAACAAGGGCTAGCCATGGGCTACCTAATTAATAAAATAATTTAAAACGGTCAGGTGAGCACTACTTTATAAAATTGTTGAAAATGGCGACCGATTGTCATTTGTTTTTATCAAAAAATTATTAAATCAAATCGAATTTGATTAAAAATTAAAGGGTTTAAATTAAAGGGTTAAAAAATAAAGGCTACCTTATTAATAAAATTATTTAAAATGGTGGCAGACGATTAACAATAATTGTTTTCATTTAAAAAAACAATTCGAGTTTGATGTCAAATTAAAGAGCTAGATGAGGGCTAATTAATAAAATTATTTAAAATGGTGGCCGACGATTGTCTTTTGTTTTTTAAAAAATATGTTAGAATCATACCTACCTATTGAGTATGATATCAAATTAAATATCTTGATAAAAGAGCTAATCCAAGATTGTTCAAAATGGAATCGCCGATCGTCATTTGTTTATATCTTAAAATTGTTAAAATCATATTGATTTTAATATCAAAGTTTTGATCTTGCTGCTGAGGAGTGATATACACAATAAGTGATAAATATGATAGTGGGTGATTAGCTTCTGTTTTTTTTCCTTTCAAAATAGTAAAATAATTTCAAGTTTGATATATCAAATTAAAGGTTTTGATAAGGTACCTACAATATTGTTCAAGATGACGTTCGACAATAGTCTTTTGTTTTTAGTTGGATAACCAGGATACCTATTTATTTTTAATGCCTTTACTAAAATTTATATTGAAGAAGGCGGAAAATGAATAATTTGAAATTATAATTAAATAATTTTTTTCGATAGAGTCTAAATTTTAAAATCGTTATAATTGAGGCACGAAGTGCCGAATCCTTCCATATTCAGAGTCAGCGGAGCTTGAGCCCGCGAAGCGGGCGAATCCCCCTTGTCGCGCGGTAGCGCGACCCAGCTGAAGGCCCGCGTAGCGGGGCCTGACGCTAGTTTAATTGTAATTTAAATAACTTCTGAGGTATCTTTGCATATATATTTTGTGTTGTTTTGTATATTTACTTGTTAGCACTGACGATGGTTAAATATTAACCGAAACGTCTGCATCTAGGAGTAATTTATTGATCCTTTTTCATCATCTATCATCCGACGATCCTTTTACTAAATATCAACATCTAGATACGATTCTTTTATCAATTTAATAATTAACGAGAATTCATCCCAATGAAGAATCTCAACAAGTTGCAGACGGTTATGTATAAATGAAACTTTATGTCGGCGGGCCCCCGGACTACTAGTGTCCATACAACAACGTGCAAATCACTCAAAATGCACCGTTGTTTAAGAACAAAATTTCACCACTACACCACTAGGTTCGCATTCTTATTGAAATATCCCAATACCAGAAGACGCCATTTTTAATAAAACAAGATTCGCAAAGGTACCAAAAGGGTACCCGGAATTTTTAGATTCCTTATACCTAGAACTAATAATTTCAACAATAAAAATCTTCTTAGAACTATACAAGGTTCGGCTTACGGCTGCCAGACCATTACCTACATCTGTTTTACAGTTGCCTGTAAATTTTGTTACTTCCTTGTACGGAGTAAGGAAGTATTGCAATCGCGAAAAATTTCGGTTCTCAGATTTGACCTTTTCTGAATCCATTATGACTAGTTTCGTCGTGACGTCTGTACGTACGTGCGTACGTACGTACGGACGTATGTGTGTCGCATAACTCAAATACGGTTAGACGTAGAAAGCTGAAATTTTGTATTTAGGACTGTTATAGCATCTAGTTGTGCACCTCCTATTTTTTGGTTTCAATCTATAAACCGGAAGTAGTACTTTTTAAAAATATTTTGATAAATAATTAATTTTAGGCAATTTTTTTAATTTTAAATGAAAGATTATGTGATTATTATCTACAATCGGTATTTTATAAATTTTTCTGTATCTTCTATCATTTAAGAATAATTAAAGTATATACTTATAATTTAGTATTTCGGTATCTTGTACTCCATGATCGTTTAACATTTGTTACTACGTAAAATTTAAATGATTATGACATGACAGTGACAATAGTAAAATATGCTTTATATCTTCTTCTGCAGTTTAAATAAAATGACTAAAATATATATGTGAGTATACTAGTATAATAAGTTAAAAGAATTTTTTATATTATTCTACATTTTAGTTATTAAGAAAAGTATGAACAAACAAGGCGTACAAGGAAGTCATGTGGTGCCCACGTCAGATTTTTTTATCTGAGAAGTTGTTTTGTACCTGCGATACGTGTTACAGTGACATAATATACTGAGTTAGAAACAAATTAATTAGAATAAACAACTTACAGCATAATTAACCGGATAAAGGGCCTCTGAACCTTCCCAAAAATATAGCTGCTCCATCTCATACATATAATAAGTGAAATGCATTTCTGTCATGCGAGCTTCTATAAGTTGCAAGTTATCACCACTATAAATCCATGCTGTATAACTTAGTGCAATAAAAAACACAACGCCGTGACCTACCATTGCCTGCAAATAATAGTTATTTATATTTCTAGGCTGTAAAGAAATAATAATAATTAAGCAGTAGTTCTGAAATTTTATATGAGTAAATAAGGCATAAGGGGACATCAAAATATATATTATTTACAAAAATATCACTTCCGCTTAAACCGGAAATGGCCTCAACTTTCTTATTTCAAATTGAACCTCCTATATAATTTTATGTATTTGATTACTACACACGTTTCTCAATCCAATAATGTGTCACAAGTCTATATTTTATGCAAAATATCTCAAGAAAAAGTCAAAATAAAGAAAATCAAGACAGGTTACAAATTTTTTATTAACAATAGACAAAGATCTAGAATGTGTGTAAACGAAAATGGTGGTTACTTTGAACGCAGGCAGTTGCTGATATACACTCTCTCTCACACTGCAACTTACCTATAGCACCTCTCACTCACGCGCATACATCATTTTCTCGATCACCTGCCACGTAGATTGTCCTACCAAAATGATCTGTCTTTTTTAGAATATTTATTTTTAATTATAAATAATATACCTACTGTTAAAAAATTTCAGCGTGCCTCAAATACATTTTTTCAAATTTTTTGCAAAATAATTTTGTGAGCATCTGGCAAAGTTTAAGTCCCAACTAAATGATCTGACTTATTAATTTTTTTACTCTTTAAGATGATCCTCTACCGCGTCAGAAAATAGCAAAAACATGGAATTCGCGCGCCACTCCACAGCGTTTATTGTTTTGTTAAATATAATAATCTAAAGATATTGTTGAAGATAAAAGTACAATCTACAAAATGGTCGATGCAGAATTTTAAAATTATGCTTTAAAATCGAAATATGTTAATTTGAATTTTGACAATTTTTGTTATTTTTTGAACACAAATTATCTTATTTTAAAACGAATTTTTAAAATTCGATCGGTTATTTCGCAGATCCAAGCTTTGTTGACAAGATATTAAAATTTGAAGTTAATTCCCTTATTATAAATTATAACTGTACAGTGGCGCGCGAAAAACTCTCTTTTTTACAAATATTGTAGTTTTTTTTTTACAAATATGGGTTCCTAAATTGTTTTTCCTCCTCAAACATAAATGATTTGTTATTTTTATCAGTTTTTATGTTTAACAAAACAATAAACGCTATAGAGTAGCGTGCGGAATCAATGTTTTTGACTGTTTACTGCCATGGAAATGCCTTAAGGTAATTTTTTGCGAAAAAAAATCGAATATTGAAAAATATAAGGGTTCTGTGCAATGATAGTAGCTGTAACCGTGCTACCTGCGACATCTCTACGAGGGATCGCCTACTAATATAGGGTCCAGACTTTTGTAGCACAGTAAATACTTTAAAAATAAAGGAAAAATAATAAATAAAACAAAAAATTAAACAACATCATTTTTTTTTTTATTTAAATATCCATTTGGATAAATATTTTTTATAACTAAGTGGAAACTTATCCAATTCTGTTTTTTTTACAATTTTCTACGTATCAGTAATCAGTATCAGTAATTTAGTATTAAAACAACAACAAACTGTTATAAAATATGATATGTTTGTATTTATAAATAATAGAATGTATTATTATTTTTGTATGAATGAACGAACTCTACCCTACCGGAGAGTTTGAGAACAAAAGAGTAGTAAGAACGTGATGGCGGTGTGAGCTTGATGTTTTTGACAAATAGAAAAGTGTATAAGAAGAAAATATGTTTTTGTAGTCTGTGTGTAACAAATCATATAATTCTAATATGTGTTTAATTAATATTATAATTATTACAGATTAATATAAAAAGTGTCGAGTTTTATTTAAAAACTGTGTAAAGCAACCTAAATCCAGACCACGTGTATAACCTGGCAAAACTTTAAAATTTATGGTTAACAATTAATCAGAAGTGAGATAAGGCTGAATAAGGATGCATTCTTATTAGAAACAGCGAGGGCACACTTAAGAGATGCAACAAAAGACTGGTATGTAGCCAGACGAGGTACTTTAGACACATGAGAAAAATTTAAGGCAGCATTTACTAAAACTTCGTTTGTGAGCCTACTCTTGCAGAAAAATGGCGTCGAATGGAAGCCCGAAATCAACAGAAGAACGAAAGTATACATATTTACTTTCACGAGAAGGTTAAATTGTGTAAAGCCTTGAAATTAGACTTCGCCGACATAAGAGAGAGAATATTAGTAGGGTTATGGTCGGAAAGTTTGTGCAACACAGTGATGTCACGAACACACACGGACGAAGATAATCTATAACACGATTTACAAGAATGTGAGAAGATCAGCAAAGCTCGAGGAGACAGAATACGAGAAAATAGAAGAGAACGTGAAACAGTCAACTATTTCTAGAAGAAAACACCACAAGAGAAGTCCAAAAGTGAACAAACTAACCCAAATAAACCCAGTGGCATTGTAATGTATCCACCCAAGAATAGTACAAGTGTAGTTAAATGTTACAACTGCAACAAGCAAGGTCATATCTCGCATGATTGTCCAGAACCAAAGAAGATAAGATGCAGAAACTGTAACAAAGAGGGTCATATTGCTTAAGATTGTACCGCAGGACGAGCTGAAATTTCAAGTACAACTGGAAATGTAACAACAAAACCCGAAGTGCAGGCGATCGATGTGAGTACAACAAAAATATCGAATTACACAAATGACTTGAAAGTAAACGAACTTTACGAAATGAAAGGGCTTGTAGATACAGGCAGTGCTGTGTGCGTGATGAAGAAAACGGTGGCTGAAAATTGTGATTTAAACATTAAACCGGATAAACGTTATTTGTATGTGTACGGTAGTGGAGAACAACCTAGTGTAGAGAGTTGTGGAGTCGTGAATGCGAAGATTACTATAGACAGTGTAACAGAATCTATTGATATATTAGTTGTGACTGATGACACTCAGGACTATGATATTATAATTGGACAAACCTTTACTGAAATTGAAAACGTGACATTTGTAAAAAGCAAAACCGGTATTAAATTTGGGTATTACAACGAGTGGCCGTTTACAAATTTAAATATCGCGCCAATTACTAGTTCAGTGAAACTAACCGCAAGTGAAAAACAAAACTTACCTAAACAAAGTATAAATCTAGTTGAAGTTCGTGTGAATAAGAAACCAGTGAATATCTTGCTGGCAAATAATACTAATAATGACTTACAAATAAGTAAAGATGATATGGTATGTCGGTTGAGAACAAACGCGAACGATAGTGAAGACGAAAAAGACAATGAACGCGAAGTGATAACGCGGGAAATGATAAACTATAATGAAAATTTAAACGATAAGGAAGTGAACATTCTTGTGAACTTAATAAATGACTTTCGATCGTGTTTTGCGTTAAAACTATCGGAACTTGGACTAGCAAATTTAATTCAAATGGATATAAAAGACAATAATCAACCCGTGATATGTAAACCTTATAAAACAAGTGCCGCGCAGTGCGATATAATAGATAAAATAATTGAAGAGTGGAAAAACCTTGGTATCGTTAAAGAGACTACCTCACCTTATGCTTTCCCAGTACTTTTAGTCACAAAGATGACCGGTGAACTGAGATTGGTTGTCGATTATCGTAGATTAAACCAACAAACAGAGAAGAAAACGTTTCCAATACCTACCTTAGACGAGGGCCTAGAACACATAGGCAGTGCAACTTTATTTTGTGTACTTGACCTGGCATCAGGTTACTTACAACTTCCTCTGACGGAAGAAGCAAAACAGAAAACAGCATTTATTACACCAAGAGAAACAGGTCAGTTTGAGAGAATGATGTTCGGATTGACTAATGCCCCATACGAATTTTCAAGGTTAATGAATATTGTTTTGGGAAAACTACGAAACAAAATTGCGGTATGGTACCTTGATGATATTTTGATACCAGCGACAGATTTCGACGATATGATATGGAGACTAAAACAAGTTTTTGAGGCCATACAAAGTGCAGGACTTACACTGAAATTACGAAAATGTGAATTTGCCAAACCAGAAGTAGAATATCTAGGATTTATATTAAATAAAAATGGAGCGAACGAAAACTGCAAGCAGTCGAAGATTTTCCACAACCGAGAAACCAGCATGAAATCAGAAGATTTTTGGGTCTGACAGGTTTCTTTCGGCGATTTATTTAAAAGTACGCAGTAATATCAAGCCCATTATCTGATCTGCCGCAGAAAGAATTTAAATTTCACTGGAATCAAGAACAAGAAGAAGCATTTGTTAAATTAAAACAGAAGTTACTCGACAAGCCTATTTTAAAAACATACAATCCACAGTCTTATACGGAATTACACTGTAACGCCAGTAGAGAAGGAGTCGGAGGTATGTTACTACAAAAAGGTACAGATAATAAAATGCACTTAATATATTGTGTATCCAAAAAGACATCTCCAGAAGAAAAGATGTACCATTCTGGTAAACTAGAGTTATAAGCAGTTATATGGACAAGAGTATAAAGAGGAAGAACACGAAGACCTGATGAAGAAAAATAAAAAACGACAACTATCTGACGGCAACGAAAATCCCCAAAAGAAAGAAATATACAACTTAGAAGAAACTTAAATCTAAAAACCAACAAACAAGTAAGCTCTAAAGAAAATATTATGCAATATTTGCAAAGAAACAGGTCAAATTCTCTCTCCACTCCGTCCACTTCCGTCCAAGAATTATTACAAAATTTAACCCCGAACGAAGACATTCAGAATTCATAGCAACCAATAAACAAATCACATCCAACAACAGAAACGACTTCGGCTATGAGCAACGAACGAACAGAACAACACACAACACACCTTCATGCAATCAATCAGAAAGAGAAATACTAATGTCTCCCACCAAGGTTGGTCAATCTGGGAGAAACCGACCAATTACCCCCAAACCAAAGAAGTTTATATATGCACGTTAAAAACATGAACTCTGAAAGATGAAAACAGAAGCAAAGAACTAGAACATGCAATAGATAAGTTAAAATGGGACATAATCGGATTATCAGAAATAAGAAGAAACTATGCAGCTATTACAAAAAGAAAATCTGGTATCCTATTTTTGTGATAGAGAAGACTGGAAAGTATTTGGGGAGACCTTCGTCCAATAGGGCAACCATTCCAGAGAAAACTAAATTAAATTAAATTTTAAATACTATAATGTAAATATGTTCTATAAATTCACCCATATATTTATATTTATTAATTTTACTATCTTTTGTATCTTCATGAATGGAACAAAGGTTTAATAATAATAATAACTGTAGAATCATTTTCTTTTTCGTAAGGCAGAATGTAGTGTAGTATTCAAATAATCCCGCAAAAACCTAGTAACTTTTACTCTATACGAACGCTAGCACGCTAGGGATATTTGGTACACTCAGGTTAGAGATAGTTCTAGTTTTTAAGGTTAATGATATGACACACATGTTGTAAAAGAAGTATATTGAAAATATATTTATAGTGCGATTCTGTGCAAATCTGTAAATTTTATAAATTTGTAAATCTTTAAATATTGAATAAAATCACATCAATATTTGTTGACAAATATAAAAATGTTCATATGAATATTTTTTGACAGATGGTTTAACCAATCATATTGCGTAATGATGACGTCAAATGACGTAATGCAACCAATAAAATTGATAATGTATCAGAAAACACAACGGGTGTTGTGTTTCACATTTTGTTACGATAGTTACAATAAATAAATAAATTTGTCAAATTGAACGTCAAAAATGTTTTGTAAAATGAGTCGATTTGGTGGTGTTTTTTAACAAAAAAAATTCGAGATAATCATTTTTTGAGAGAATTTTTGTCTATTCCACGACAACTTATTGCAATTTCACTCCACAAAACATCATCTGACAATTCCCCTCAACTTCGTTTCGGGAAATTGATAGATGATGTTTTGTGTCATGAAATTGTTAGAAATAAGTTGCCGTTTAAACGACAAAACAATTCTAAAAAAATTATCATCTCTTATGGTATTACGCCTGATTATCAATTTCATTGCGATTTTGTTCTATATTTACAATTTTATAGATCTGTAGCAACTACAGATTTGAACAGAATTCCACCATTAGTTTGTTTATTTAAAACTGTGTTTATAAAAAAATGCATAACCAGCATATTACATGTAGTATTCAAATAATCCCGCAAAAACCTAGTAACTTTTACTCTATACGAACGCTAGCACGTTAGGGATATTTGGTACACTCAGGTTAGATATAGTTTCTAGTTTTTAAGGTTAATGATATGTCACATGTTGTAAAAGAAGTATATTGAAAATATATTTAGTTTGTTTATTTAAAATAAATGCATAACCAGCATATTACAGTATCTTACTACGAAATGTCAAAAAAATTACATTCTGGAACCCAGAAAGCGATATTCAAATTCGTTTAATATTTAAAGTTGATTAAACACAAGAAATTAATAAAATAAAAATTTCTTATTTTTCTTCCTTGAAACGCCTATATTTTCTTTATTATTATAGTTACAAAAAAATGTTAAAAAGCAAAGTTGTAGCTGACCAAGGGGGACATCTGATTAAAGAATAAAATAATTTTTTTAACCAGTGGTTCTCAAGTTACAACACAAAGTTATATTTTTTCAAATAGGAATATACATATTTTTTAGGCTTATTCGGCAGAGTATTTTTTTCTGAATTCAACCATGTATTCGTTTTATATCCTTACATAATAAAAATATTGAGAAAAACTCAATTGAAATTTAAATAATTTTTAACTTTTAATATTAATGTGCAGTAATCTATGGATGAAAAACAAGTGATAAATTTAGAAAAATAAATAAAAATACCATACAAGCTTGCGATATTTATGCCACGAGATATCCAAAGAAACCACGTCAATATTTAATTTATCACTTGTTTTTCATCCATAGATTACTGCACATTAATATTAAAAATCTGACGTGGCCGTCACAATACCTCTCGCCTTGACATTGAAGTATTATTATTTAATGAGGAAGAGATTACTCGACTGGATATATGAATAAAAGTAGAGAAGTTCTTGGAGAATTCAGTCAATTTATTAAAATACAATAACACACCAACGTTTCGACTTCAATTAAGTCCTCTTCAGGGTGCTAAGTCAAACATACAAGAAAACACATTAAAAATAAATTTACAATATTCAGGTAGGTACACCTACATAATTGTCAAAAACTAAAATATAAAAATTGTCATTATATAAAATTTGTTACAGAAAATGTTCGTCCAAAGGAGATATAAATAAATTGAAACACACACACATCATTCAATCAAGTACAAACAACTAACTTACGCATGATAAAACCAAAAAGTTATGAACTAAAAAAACCAATAATTAACCAATCACAGCCAAGAATTATGTGCAACAGTGTGTACAATTAAATAAATAAAGACAGAAACCAAATCACAGAAATTATCACAGATAAACTATTATTACTCAAACTACTCCTAAACTTCATAACAGTGCACCATAATGTTTCTCTAGAATACCGCTATAAATTGTGCTCAGATTCTGGATATCAGTTTGAGCATTTATGGTCACTTTATCCCTGTGTATGTGAAGCATTTCTAATGTCAACCGTTTGTTTAAACTTCGTTCTGACGTTAAGATCTTGGCTTCATCAAAATCGAAGTTGTGCTTCTCTGTCTGGCAATGGTGAACTAAGGCACATTTCCCAGCATTGTTGGTCTTCTCTGCGTTCCTTTTATGCTCTTTTAACCTAGTTTCCAGGTATCTTTTCGTCTGCCCTATATATACCTTATTGCAATCATTGCAAGGTATCCTATAAACTACATTGGATTTTTTATGTTTTTCTATAGGATATTTTGTGTTGCTGAATAAATTCCCAACAGTTTTATGTTGTTTAAATGTAATGTTTGTGTTCAAATGTCTAGTGATTGTGTGTCTTACGTGGTGGGATAGGTTATCAATGTAGGGAATGGTATTGTAATGTAAGATAGGATTAAGAGGTGGTTTTGGAGTTTTGTAATTATTGTTGTTGAGGATTCTATTGATAAGGGTTTTAGGATAATTGTTTATGAGAAGTATTTGTTTTATCTGCATGTCTACTTCCCTGTGGAAACATTCTGCCGATAAACTACGAGCGCGATTTTTTAAATTTACCGCCAAGTTCACTAATTGATGAGTGGGATGGTGTGATCGTTAATTCAGATACCGTGTGGTGGATGTTGGTTTCCTGTACCATTTTGACAAGATGCTGCCATCTGCTGTGCGAATAAGTAAAGTGTCCAGGAATGCTATTTGACTATCAACTTCAATCTCAATTGTGAATTGTATATTATTATCGTAGTTATTAAATACGTCCAGAATGTCGTTGATTTTATCTTTAGGTACTGCAGTGATGAGATCGTCAACATACTTTCTGATAAACGGAAGTTTGAAAGGTAGGAGAGACACACAATGTTCCAGAATCATATCCATTACTAGGTTTGCAAAATGATGATTTCCATGTCAGAAACTCTTTTGAGTTTATTTCCACGGTGAGGTTGGATCCGGATTATGTTCTTATATCCTTGGATGTTGTGTCTTTGTTCACAAACGTTCCATTAAATCTTATTTTACAAGTTATAGAGACCAAATGGGACATCATAACCACACGAACTAAAATACCTAAAACAGAATTCCTAAAATTAGTTGAATTTTGGTACAACAATAGCTTCTTTTGTTTTGAAGGCAAATTTTATCATCAACAATTTGGTACAGCCATGGGATCTAATCTTAGTCCTGTTCTTGCAAACCTAGTAATGGATATGATTCTGGAACATTGTGTGTCTCTCCTACCGTTCAAACTTCCGTTTATCAGAAAGTATGTTGACGATCTCATCACTGCAGTACCTAAAGATAAAATCAACGACATTCTGGACGTATTTAATAACTACGATAATAATATACAATTCACAATTGAGATTGAAGTTGATAGTCAAATAGCATTCCTGGACACTTTACTTATTCGCACAGCAGATGGCAGCATCTTGTCAAAATGGTACAGGAAACCAACATCCACCACACGGTATCTGAATTACCGATCACACCATCCCACTCATCAATTAGTGAACTTGGCGGTAAATTTAAAAAATCGCGCTCGTAGTTTATCGTCAGAATGTTTCCACAGGGAAGTAGACATGCAGATAAAACAAATACTTCTCATAAACAATTATCCTAAAACCCTTATCAATAGAATCCTCAACAACAATAATTCCAAAACTCCAAAACCACCTCTTAATCCTATCTTACATTACAATACCATTCCCTACATTGATAACCTATCCCACCACATAAGACACACAATCACTAGACATTTGAACACAAACATTACATTTAAACAACATAAAACTGTTGGGAATTTATTCAGCAACACAAAATATCCTATAGAAAAACATAAAAAAATCCAATGTAGTTTATAGGATACCTTGTAATGATTGCAATAAGGTATATATAGGGCAGACGAAAAGATACCTGGAAACTAGGTTAAAAGAGCATAAAAGGAACGCAGAGAAGACCAACAATGCTGGGAAATGTGCCTTAGTTCACCATTGCCAGACAGAGAAGCACAACTTCGATTTTGATGAAACCAAGATCTTAACGTCAGAACGAAGTTTAAACAAACGGTTGACATTAGAAATGCTTCACATACACAGGGATAAAGAGACCATAAATGCTCAAACTGATATCCAGAATCTGAGCACAATTTATAGCGGTATTCTAGAGAAGCATTATGGTGTACTGTTATGAAGTTTAGGAGAAGTTTGAGTAATAATAGCTTATCTGTGATAATTTCTGTGATTTGGTTTCTGTCTTTATTTATTTAATTGTACACACTGTTGCACATAATTCTTGGCTGTGATTGGTTAATTATTGGTTTTTTTAGTTCATAACTTTTTGGTTTTATCATGCGTAAGTTAGTTGTTTGTACTTGATTGAATGATGTGTGTGTGTTTGAATTTATTATATCTCCTTTGGACGAACATTTTCTGTAACAAATTTTATATAATGACAATTTCTATATTTTAGTTTTTGACAATTATGTAAGTGTACCTACCTGAATATTGTAAATTTATTTTTAATGTGTTTTCTTGTATGTTTGACTTAGCACCCTGAAGAGGACTTAATTGAAGTCGAAACGTTGGTGTGTTATTGTATTTTAATAAATTGACTGAATTCTCCAAGAACTTCTCTACTTTTATTATTATTTAACCTCGTATTTAACCAAATATTAAGCTTTAAACAACACCGTATAACATTTGATATAATAATATAAAATAATCATACATTATATTATTTTAAAATGCATAATGGACTTATAATAATTATGTAGGTAAATAAATTATATATTTCACAAATTTAATCAGCTCTTGGTTTAATATTTTATTTTATTTTATAAATACCATATTTACATAATACTATATCCATTTAATATCTATACTATATCCAACATTTTAAAATTCTACACCACACTCTACACATGCCCTACACCACAGAGAAACCTCCTTGCCACAGACATCTGTTTATCTGTCACATTGACAATTTTATTTATGTTTTAAATTTTATTTCTATTTCGGGATTCACAAATCGTGGTAGGTAAAATTATATATTTAAAAAAATTATATTTCTTTATTTGTTAAAGATATAGAAACAAGTAAGATTAAATATTGTACAATGTAATTTCTTCTTTTATGTGTGGTATGTCAAATTGTAACAGTCGCATTATTTTATACAATTTTTGCAAAAAATGTTATAGTGCTACAAGAAAAGTACCATTTCCGGTTAGTGGATTTTTACCAAAATCTTTTCAGCTCTTCATTAACATATATAAATGTATAATGCAAAATATTAGAATTTTATGTTCAGTAGAATTTGAGATAATGAACCGGGACGGGACAGACTTACACACACACACGCACACGCACACGCGCACTTGCACGCACACACACACACACACGCGCACACGTACACACACACACACACACACACACACACACACACACACACACACACACACACACACACACACACACACACATCATCGTGAAAATAAAACGTGCTAATTGACAAAAATCTCGACATCGAATTTTTTCACGATCCCTATACCTCTCTAAGCGAGAGGTAAAAATTAGAAATTATTTAAATTTCAACTGAATTTTTCACAATATTTTTATTATGTAAGGATATAAAACGAATACATAGTTGAATTCAGAAAAAAATACTCTATCGGATATTCCTAAAAATATGTACCTATATTCCCATTTGAAAAAATATAACTTTGTGTTTTAACTTGAGAACCACTGGTTTAAAAAATTATTTTATTCTTTAATGAGATGTCCCCCGTGGTCTCCTACAACTTTGCTATTAACATTTTTTTGTAACTATAATAATAAAGAAAATATAGGCGTTGGTTGGTTTCGCTGTTACACCCTTGTATATTCTCCCAAAATGTTGTTAACAATTCTTTTGATAGATAAATGTCTGTCAAATCGGATGCTACAAACCGAAAGTCGGTTTTATTATTCCTTAAAAAGTTACAGCCGTTTTTGTGCCATGAAACAAGGTTCTGATATTATAGCAAAAGCGTTGTACTATGTAGGTACACTAAGTGGTGTGGAAAGGAGTAAACATTTAATAAATTAATAAAAATACTTTTTTTTGAAATTTGTAACATAATGTTTGTGTTATCATTTGCATGTATTATTATCATAACATTTTATGTTATAGTAGATGTATTCATGGTTTATTCTACAAAAATTACACTGACTACGTATTTAGAAGATGTGTATTTTCGAATTTTTCTCGCTTTACCGTTCATGGTACGTGAAAACTGTAAATATGTTTTTTGTAGAGAATTATCTGCTCTACAATTTATTTATTTGAAATTTCGCTGTAAAGTGATCCCCTAACGAGTAAAATGCAAAAAACTGAAAAAAGTGAACATCTTTCCAATATGGCGGCCGACAATGTACTAGAATTACACTCTCGAAACCGGTAATATAGTTTACCTACTGAAAATAATAAAGAGTGAAAGATAAGACCATTCCCAGAAGTTTTTGTTATTTCCTTATTGTGTCATTGTTTTTTTTTAAAAAGATACAATTTAGTGATTGTTTTTGTTTATGATCACTACTATACCAACTGTACAAAAAGTAAATCATTTCGCGGAATAATACAAAAAATGATTCTTGTAATGGTAAAAAGAAATTAGTATCTTTAAGTTTAACTGTTGCATAATATGAGGATATGTCAATTTACATGAAATTACAAAATTAAGCGGTTAGCGAAAAAATATTATGTTTAATTCTTCCAAAAATGCTTGTTGATACTCGTAAGATCGCCGAACGTCGCTGTGCGTCGTTCGGCAACCGTCTTGCTCGTCCCAAAATCATGCATTTTTTGTATTAATGGAACAAATAACTATTTTTCCCACATGTTAACACTTTCGTTAATCACTCTGTATAACATCTTATAAGTACTTACCAAATATATCAAAAGTTTAGAGATATAATATACCAGACACATCATAATGATTCCAGAGATGCATATCAGCATGTTAAAATAACTGTATAAGGAAAGAGGTACTAGAAGATCATTGTAATCATCGAACGTAGTAAAATCTGTGTAACGTAACCCAGCATCTACTTTTTTGTATATAGGATTGTGATCGCCAATATTTTTTGCATAATTGCTTAAACACATCATAGTAACCTAAAACAGAATAGGTGATGTTAATTTAAAAGTGCAAAAAATTCGACCAAATGCCAAAAAATTAGACCTCATCTCTAAAACAATATTTTATGTGTAAGTCGGTATACTACTTCAAGAAGGCATGAACCATGTAGGTACGAATATAAAATATAATGGAGGGAGCGTATAGCCGTAATGTGGGCGAGATGAATGGTACTAGGTGGGAACGGAAGCAGGCTGGAATTTGTCACATTTAGGAGGGAGATATTAGCGCCACAATTTGAATATATAATATATGCCAGTTTTTTCAACTTATCGCTTTCAGTAAATGTTCTAATGATGGTTTTAAACAAAAGTTTAAAATTTGTTTAAAACAAACATTTTTAATACTTTATTTACGTAACAATACAAACAAAGTTCCTATTGCTAATAATAGTGTATAGCATTTATACTGTTTCTCACTAGTTGTCGCCCATAGCCATAACCTGATAATAAATAATAAGTATAGGTAGGGGAATCCCCAGCATATTTATCGCCATAATGCGTAATGACGCATATTCAGTGGCGGACTGGGAAATTTAACCAGATCGGGAAATTTAATAGTAACCGGCCTCTTAAAAGTTTGAATCTCACTTTTAATTAGACTGCTAAAATAATTCTAAAAAATTGGAAATTTGAAATATACTGGTGAGAAAAAATTAAACACTTGAAATTCGTAAAAATTTTGATCATTTTAAAACCGCCATAACTCGACGTATTTTCAATCGATTTCGATGAATCTTTGCGAGTGAAAAACTTTGAAGTGTCTACTTTATATGCATGCATGCGAACTTAAGCGCAACCCCTTCCGCCTCCTCTAGCACCCCTGTGAAAAAAAATTGTTTTTAATTTTTAAAATGTTCAACTTTGACGATGTGTACGTAATTTAATTTTTTTTTACTTGATCCACCAAAAGGGCACTTAAACTTGTACAATTCCTTGTGCAGGACTCAAAGAACGAAGTTCCTACGATGATTTGGCACAAAGTGGGTGTTTAAAAAAAGTGCATTTTTAGGTTTTTCGCACATAACTCATCGACATTTCAACCAAATTAGACTATTCTTTCGGGAAGAAATCCATTGTGGCTGTACTTTAAGGGGGTAGATTAGGATGATATTTTTTCGTACCCTTCAAAACTAGCACAAAAAAAACACGTTTTTGAGCCAAAAAAGTTCAACTTTGGCGATGTGTACCAAGAAAAATTTGTTTATTCGATCCACCAAAAGACATTGAAATTTGTTCAATTACCTGTGCAGGACTCAAAAAACGAAGTTCCTACGACGATTTGGTACAAAGTTATGGGCATTTGAAATAAAGTGCATTTTGTGGTTTTTTGACTCATAAGTCGAAAGTTTTTCGACGAAATTGTTTTTTTTTTTCACGAATGAAATTTTCTTTCGTCTTTCATTCACATATATCTATTTATAAAAATTTGACCGGCCACCGGCCTCGGTACCTCCGACCTACCGGGAAAGCTCCCGTACTCTCGCCGGAGCCAGTCCGCCACTGCGCATATTTCAGAACTCCTTGCTGATTAAAACAGTGTTCTTTTGTTTAAAACATGTTTTATTTAAATAATTAAAAAACACTTAAATAAAACAGTTTTAAACAAAAAAAAAACCTTTTTTTGTTTAATATACAAAAACATGTTTTTTGCCAACCCTGCTTTTAACACATATCATACAAAATTTTATCTACAAGCATCGCTATGTATTAGTAAAAATAATAATAATAATAAATTCGGTCAAATTCTATTCTTGACAGGTAATTATTTAAGGTGACGAATTTAAACGCAACCGAAAACCGAACGCAACCTAAAAATAAGAGGTGCACAACTAGATGTTATAACAGTCCTAAATACAAAATTTCAACTTTCTACATCTAACAAGTAACAACTGTATTGTATTGCTACACACATAAATGTCGAAACGTAAATACATACAGACGTAGCGACGAAACTGGTAATAATGGATTCAGAGAAAGTCAAAACGGATATTTCTGGGAATATAATAATCTGGGAACCGAAATTTTTCGCGATTACCATAATAGGAAGATTCACGTTAAAATAGCATTCTTGGAATTCCATTCTGATGACGTCATTATACAGTATGAATTGAGAACTACACACACGTTATTAGCAACAACATTGTTTATAGTCCAAGAGCTGGCTGCAAAAAAGCTGGCCGATCGAGAAACAGAATAAATTGATCTTAAAAAGTTAGTACCTACAGAGACCATCCATAAAATCTTTTAGTGCCTGGGCAGAACTTGTGCAGAAATTTGCAATGTCCTCTCTCGTGAACATTTTTTGGATAGTAACAGTACCCATAGAGAAACAGCTTCAAATTACACTTAAAACGTAGCTTTTACAGAGTTAAAAAATAAGTAAAAATTGTGCCTTGTTCAATCTTGTGCTAATGGCTTTATCAGGCAAACTATACTTTTACCGGGCACTAATTTTTATTTTTTGTGTTTAATGAACTGTAACTTCTGAACGGATATCGATTTCTGGTTTCTTGCACTGAATTCTCTGAAAATTTTTCTAATAGGTACATTATTTTTAAAACTTTTAAAGGCTTTAGTTCAGGAACAATTTTAAGATTTTTTCCCAGAGAAAATTCCGAAATTTAAGCTTTTTTCCGTATTATTTGTGTTTAATGAACTGTAACTACTGAACGGATAATAATATCGATATCCGGTTTTTTGCATTAAATTTTACAGATATTTCTTTATTACATACATTATTTTTAAAATTTACTAGGGCCCTTATCAAGCAAATGTTTTACGATTTTCGCCGAGGGAAAATTGTTAAATTTTCAAATCTATTGTACACAAATGTTTTACTTCGCGGCCTATACTGCATACATTAATGTCAACTTTTTCAAATATAATGCATCTGACAGAGAAATGTTCTTTGAATTTAATGCAAGAAACCGGAAGTCGATTTTCTTAACTTTATCTTGGAGAAAATCCTAAAATTTTATCAATGATCAGGGTTTGAGACCTATTTTTTTAAGATGGCAGCTGTAGCAAAACTCCGCAATCACCTCGGTCTTTCAGTATATGTATTAACTAGGGGTACTAGTAGAGCATTCATGCCAAAAATTATTTTTGTCAGAATTAGTTCCCGTTAAAAGTCTAGTTTGCCTGAACTCTTGCTGATACAGCATGTTACTTAAAAAATAATTTTCGAATTTTCCACCCCTAACTCCCTGTAAGTAGGTTGGGAACATTTTCGCTAGGACGCATAGCTTTCGAGATATTCACGAATCAAAATATGGGCACCATCCCTACACTCCCACCCTCTGCCATCATAGAAATAATGATCGTTACTAATTATAAATTTCCTTTTCCCATTATTTCCAAGTAAAGTGTACAGTAAACATTCATTTTATACGGAAAAACACGTTTTTAAGACTTTTTTACTTTTCCACTCCCAACTTCCTTTAAGTAGTTTGGGAACCCCGTAATAGTTCGGACGTTAAGGCATTAAATTCAGCCAAATTCTGCATTTTTTGTAGCCACCCAAAAATACCCCACAGTGTCCGTGAATTGGGCAACTAGGTGCCGTTGTACTTAAGTCGTCGTAGGGCGTGAACTAATAAACCTACAGCGCTGATTCAGTTTGAAATCTGTTCCTAAAGAACAAACCTATATTTATATACCATTAATTAATCATTTTGGTTATATTTAAAGTGACAAAAGACCCATTTTAATTTTATTTTACTACGATATTTTACTTATTTCCTAAATTTTGCTTAAATGGATAATATTAGAAAAAAATGTTTCAATTAAAAGTTGTAGAGCATAAAATTTACTATCGACTTGGTATATTATGACGTATCTGTGACGATTAGTGGTCAAACAGCACGGCTATATTATTAGAAGGACGCCAATCGTCTATGCCGCTGAACTGCGCCACAAAACTGTTCGGCACGGGCCACGTTTTTATTTATACCGTGAATTTATTTTAACATGAAACATAGGACTTTTCATATCCATGGTTACGAATTTGACAGCAATGTATTAGAGCGTTCTTTTTAAAATAGAACATAGGAAATCAATTTAACTGAAATATATAGGTATTATATTTAATATTATATGAAAGTAACAAAATAACAAACACATAAACAATAACTACTATAATAAATTTTCAAAACGTCTCTGGAACTATTACAGCTACCCAAATAACTAATGTTACTCAAGAGTTTTATAATCGATTGGGTCATTGTTTAGTCGTGAATTGAGGGATTTTTGAAAATTTATTATACTAATTGTTTATTTGTTTGTTAATTTGTAACTTTCATACAATTTTAAATATAATATATTTCAGTTAAATTGATTCCTTATGTTCTATTTTAAAAAGAACGCTCTAATATACATTGCTGTCAAATTCGTAACCATGGATATCAAAAATCCCATGTTTCACGTTAAAATAAACTCACGGTATAATTAGTAGAGTGCGGTATATCTTAGGATATTGTATAGTTAAATATTATGATTTTCTCTTTTATTAAATCGCGGTTTTAGTCATATGATTAACTTATTAACTAGTGAAGTGCGTTATACCTTTAGAATTGATATAGTAATAATAATAATTATTTTATTTGGCAAAGTTCAGCAAATTGCTGGTCTTACACTTAACCATTTTAGACAACAAATATACAGATTTATATCAAAAGACAATAAATACATACATATTTAAATAAATACATACAACACACATTATACTTGTAAAATATAAATTGTAACACTAGTAATGTAATAATTATTAAATATCAAGAATCAGAGACGATTTATAAACAGGCCTAAAAATAAAAAAATAATAAATAGTATTGATAAAATTGGTTAAAGGATTAAGCGGCAAGATGAAAGGGCATGAGATATTTAGGAAATACTCATAAAGTAGTTGTTAATTGTATTTAATTCCAATATTTCGCTACCAATTTTGGTGCTTCATCAGGGAAAAATAATTATAACAATTTAAAATTTTGACAAAATGTTTGTGACAAAACGAGCAACTCGTGGTGTCACTGGTTTGGTCACACAACGAACCTTGTGTAACAGCATGGTGCAAAAAATGCTTTAAATTGATCTATTTTAAATTTGGAACGTGCAAAAATGGAAAATTACGAAACATTTTGTCAAAATTTTAAATTGTTATAATTATTTTTCCCTGATGAAGCACCAAAATTGGTAGCGAAATATTGGAATTAAATACAATTAACAACTACTTTATGAGTATTTCCTAAATATCTCATGCCCTTTCATCTTGCCGCTTAATCCTTTAACCAATTTTATCATTCAACGAAGTCGACGTTACTTCTGTTCAACATAAATAGTATTGTTTATATTTGGATAATTTTTCCATTTATAACCTAGAAACTTTTATCGTTAATTGGAATTGTTGCGCTTAAAAATGTTTTCTGTGGAAACTTAACTGGAAGATAATATGTTCTTTGTCAGTTAAATAAAAACGAGAATCTTGTCAATCCGGCGCAGAACCCTAGAGGGGTTAATATTTATTAATATTATTTCCCCTTTTAATTTATTTTGCATTCTTATAAATAAATATCTATTTGACACATGTATTTGACACATACATTTTTATAACTAAATCACGATAGTGTGACATGTTTATATTTTCAATGTTTTATTTGTTTTCCAAAGCAACTTATAAAATTATTTTCCCCCCAAAATTAAAATTCTCCCCTTAAAAGGCTGATAAGGGCAAAACCCTGATACATAGTTTTTAAGTTTTTCGTTGCGCTACTTTTGTATGTAAAAATTAAGTTGATATCTCGTCTGAGTTAAGAGATATTGAGAAACGTAAAAACGCATTTTAGCCCCATTTCCCCCTTTAGAGGGCGAATTTTATTATAATTTTATAAGTTTCTTTGGAAAACAAAAAAATAAAAAATTGAAAATATAAACATCTTATATACTAAAAGGCTTAAAGTTGTTGATTTTTAGCCAAACTAGCAACGCATTCATAATTGCACAACGTTATGAACGAATTATCCGATTTTCATGATTTTTTTACGAGGTGATAGAGGGTGTCGAGACGCAAAAACCTTTGTATAGTTCAATTGTTTTTGATTTTCTTTTGTTTGAGAAAAATGCGAAAAACTGACTTTTCGATTTTCGTTAATAACAAATGAATGGTTTAATCTATCGATTTAAAAATTGGTATACATAGTAAGGGATTAATAGGGAGTCCATGCGACCAGGTCTCAATGTTCCAGATATAATAGTTTTTTAGTTATTAATGAAAACCTGAGATTTCATCAGTGAATGCTCAAATGTTCAACAACTGACTGTTGAATAAAAAACAATGCTACATTGTGTCAAACTGACGTTTACAATTCGAGATTTCAAATGCACTTTTCTTAATTAATATAATTAATAGAAGAAATTTGTTATAATAGAAGGAGCGTAAATATTTTTAATATTTTCATCAATTTTAGTACTACTTTAAAAAAAATTATTTTATTTTGACAGTCATTACAAAGTACAGTTACAGAAAAAGACGTCAGAAGTTTTCGTACAGTCACAGAAAAAGACGTCAGAAGTTTTAGTACATTCAGGGTAAAAATTGTTAACATATTTGGGGGAAAACAATGTTCTGTCAATGTCAAACTGACGTTTACAGTTTACAATTCGATATTTTAGATGCATGTATCTTAAGTTATATTAATAATAGAAGCAATTTGTAAATTATATTAAGTAATAATTGAAAAAATCATTTTTTTGCATTTTTATCAATATTAGTATTTTTTAAATTTTATTTTATTTTGACAGCCATTTCAAGTACAGTCCTACCAAGTGAGCACTAACTTTATAAAATTGTTGAAAATGGCGACCAACCATAATTGTCATTTGTTTTTATTAAAAAATCATATCGAGTTTGATATCAAATTCAGGGGCTGGATAAGGGCTACCTAATTAATAAAATTATTTAAAATGGTGGCCGACGATTGTCATTTGTTTTTTAAAAAACAATATAGAATTATATCAAGTTAGATATCAAATAAAGGGCTGAAAATGGGCTACCTAATTAATAAAATAATTAAAATCAGTCAGGTGAGCACTACTTTACAAAATTGTTGAAAATGGAGACCAAGGATTGTCATTTGTTTTTATCAAAAAATATCGAGTTTGATATCAAATTCAAGGGCTGGATAAGGGCTACCTAATTAATAAAATTATTTAAAATGGTGGGCGATATTTGTCATTTATTTTTTTAAAAACAATATAGAATTATATCAAGTTTGATATCAAATTAAAGGGTTGAAAATGGGCTACCTAATTAATAAAATAATATAAATCGATCATGTGAGCACTACTTTATAAAATTGTTGAAAATGGCGACCAACGATTGTCATTTGTTTCTATCAAAATATCATATCGAGTTTGATATAAAATTCAAGGGCTGGATAAGGGCAACCTAATTAATAAAATTATTTAAAATGGTGACCGACGATTGTCATTTATTTTTATCAAAAACAATATATAATGATATAAGTTTGATATTAAATTAAAGGGCTGGACATGGGCTACCTAATTAATAAAATAATTTAAATCGGTCAGGTGAGCTCTACTTTATAAAATTGTTGAAAATGGCGACTGATTGTCATTTATTTTAATCAAAAAATTATTAAATCAAATCGATTTTGATTAAAAATTAAAGGGTTTAAATTAAAGGGTTAAAAAATAAAGGCTACCTTATTAATAAAATTATTTAAAATGGTGGCTGACGATTGACATTTGTTTTTATTTAAAAAAAAACAATAGGTACCTATCAAGTTTGATGTCAAATTAAAGAGCTAGATGAGGGCTAATTAATAAAATTATTTAAAATGGTGGCCGACGATTGTCTTTTGTTTAAAAAAAAATGTTAGAATCATACCTATTGAATATGATATAAAATTAAATATCTTGATAAAACAGCTGATACAAGATTGTTCAAAATGGAGACGACGATCGTCATTTGTTTATATCTTAAAATTGTTAAAATCATATTGATTTTAATATCAAAGTAAAGGTCTTGATCTTGATGATGAGGAGTGATATACACAATAAGTGATAAATTAGTGGGCGATTAGCTTCGGTTTTTTCCTTTCAAAAAAATAAAATCATTTCAAGTTTGATAAATATCAAATTAAAGGTTTTGATAAGGTACCTACAATATTGTTCAAGATGACGTTAGATACAATTTTTTTGTTAAATGTTAAATGTTAAAATCGTTATAATTGAGGCACGACGTGCCGATTCCTTCCATATTCAGAGTTCGCGGAGCTTGGGTCCGCGAAGCGGGCGAACCCCCCTTGTTGTGCGGCAGCGCGACCTAGCTGACGGCCCGCGTAGTTCTATACTAAATTTTTTATGGCTTAACTAAAATTTATATTGAAGAAGGAAGAAGAATAATTTTAAATAATTATAATTTCATCATACAATTTTTTTCGGTAGAGTCTAAATGTCAAATTTGTTATAATTGAGGCACGAAGTGCCGAATCGTCCCACATTCAGAGTCCGCGGAGCTTGAGCCCGCGAAGCGGGCGAATCCCTCTTGTCGCGCGGTAGCGCGACCTAGCCGAAGGCCCGCGTAGCGGGGCCTGACGCTAGTCTTATACTAAAAGGCTTAATTAATATTTTCGTCTGCCTAACAACGGGTTTGCGTCGGGCCAACGTTATGAACGGATTATCCGATTTTAATGATTTTTTCACTAGACGATAGAGGTCATCGAGACGCACATTTTTATGTATCATTCAATTATTTTGTTTTTTTTTTTGTTTGAGGAAAATGCGAAAAACTGACTTTTTGTTTTTCGTTAATAACAAATGTATGGTTTAAGCTATCGACTTAAAAATTGGTATATATAGTAAGCAACTAATAAGGAGTTCATGCGACCAGGTTTCAATCTTCTACATAGTATAGTTTTTGACTTATTAATTAAAAACTATACTTCAACAGTGGATCAGAGATTGTATAAACAAAAGTTCAACAAATGACTATTGACGGTTGAATAACGCTACATCTGTCAAACTGACGTTTACAATTCGACATTTAAAATGCATTTATCTAAAGTAATATAATTAATAGAAGCAATTTGTTAATTATATTGAGTTATAATAGTGGGAGCGTAAATATTTTTAATATTTTCATCAGTTTTAATAATATTTTAAACACAAAATATTTTATTTTGACAGTCATTACAAAGTACAGTCCCAGAAAAAGACGTTAGAAGTTTTAGTACATCCAGGGTAAAAATTGTAACACATTTGAAAAAAACAATACCATGTTCTGTCAAACTGACGTTTACAGTTTACAATTCGATATTTCAGATGCATGTATCTTAAGTTATATTAGTAATAGAAGCAATTTGTAAATTATATTAAGTAATAATCGAAAGAACAATTTTTGTATTTTTATCAATATTAGTATTTTTTTAAATTTTATTTTATTTTGACATTTCAAGTACAGTCCCAACAAAAGATGTTTCAAAGAAAAAATTATTAACATTATTTGAGAATAAAAAAGCAAAAAAGGAACTTTTTTACCGGAAAGTACCTATCACAAATTCATGGAGTTTTATGCTAAAATAAAGGATTAGAGGAACACTTCACTAGGTACTTTATAAAACTGTTAAAATTGAAGGTCGACAATCTGCATTAACAAAAAATTATATAGAACAATATCGAGTTTGATATTACATTAAACTACCAAGTGAGCACTAACTAAAATTGTTGAAAATGGCGACCAACAATTGAATTGTCATTTGTTTTTATTAAAAAATCATATCGAGTTTGATATCAAATTCAAGAGCTGGATAAGGCCTACCTAATTAATAAAATTATTTAAAATGGTGGCCAACGATAGTCATTTATTTTTATCAAAAACAATATAGAATTATATCAGTTTGATATCAAATTAAAGGGCTGGACATGGACTACCTAATTAATAAAATAATTTAAATCGGTCAGGTGAACACTACTTTATAAAATTGTTGAAAATGGCGACGATTGTCATTTGTTTTTATCAAAATATTATTAAATCAAATCGAATTTGATATAAAATTAAAGGGTTAAATAAAAGCTACTTCATTAATAAAATTATTTAAAATGGTGGCTGACGATTGGCAATTGTTTTTATTTAAAAAAAACAATACCAAGTTTGATGTCAAATAATAAAATAATTTAAAATGGTGGCCAACGATTGTCTTTTGTTTTTATAAAAATATGTTAGAAAAAACATACCTATTGAGTACCTATGTCTTGATAAGAGCTGATACAAGATTGTTCAAAATGAAGACCGACGATCGTCATTTGTTTATATCGAATTGTTAAAATCATATTGATTTTAATATTAAAGTAAAGGTCTTGATGATGAGGAGTGATATACACAATAAGTGATAAATATTATAGTGCGGGAGATTAGCTTCTGTTTTTTTCCCTTTCAAAATAATAGAATCATTTCAAGTTTGATATATCAATTTAAAGGTTTTGATAAGGTACCTACAATATTGTTGAAGATGACGTTCGACAATCATCTTTTGTTTTTTGTTGGATAACCAGGGTATTTATTTTATTACACATATTATGTTATTTTATTCTAAAATTATAATGGCTTTACTAAAATTTATATTGAAGAAGGAAGATGAATAATTTGAAATTGTAATTAAATAATTATAATTTCATCATACAATTTTTTTCGGTAGAGTCTAAATGTTAAAATCGTTATAATTGAGGCACGAAGTGCCGAATCCTTCTATATTCAGAGTTCGCGGAGCTTGAGCCCGCCAAGCGGGCGAATCCCTCTTGTTGCGCGGCAGCGCGACCTAGCTGCAGGACCGCGTAGTTCTATACTAAAATTTGTATGGCTTAACTAAAATTTATATTGAAGAAGGAAGAACAATAATTTTAAATAATTATAATTTCATTACACAATTTTTTTCGGTAGAGTCTAAATGTTGAAATTGTTATAACTGAGGCATGAAGTGCCGAATCGTTTCACATTCAGGGTCCGCGGAGCTTGAGCCCGCGAAGCCCCCTTGTCGCGCGGCAGCGCGACCTAGCCGAAGGCTCGCGTAGCGGGGCCTGACGCTAGTGTCACACTATCGTGATTTAGTTATAAAAACTAGCGTCAGGCCCCGCTACGCGGGCCTTCGGCTAGGTCGCGCTACCGCGCGACAAGGGAGGTTCGCCCGCTTCGCGGGCTCAAGCTCCGCGGACCCTGAATTTGAGGGTGCATGTCACTGCGCCGAATTGCCACTGTGCCAAATACCCGTTGTGTCCAATTGCCGCAATGCCAAATTGCCGCAATGCCAAATTGCCGCATTGCCAAATTGCCGCAATGCCAAATTGCCGCAATGCCAAATTGCCGCAATGCCAAATTGCCACTGTGTCAAAACGCATCCCCACCACTTACATACTTGTAACAACGTATGTCGAGAGAGACTACTGCAAATTTATTTCGACACAGAGGCAATTTGGCCCAGTGGCAATTTGACTCAGCAGCAATCCGACACAACAGCAATATTTAGACATACTGGCAATCGGGCATAGCGACAATTGGACATAACAGGAGCATTTTGACATACACTAACAAAGCTAACAAAACCGTACTAGAGCCCCACAAACTCGGTTTTGGGCGCTATGCCCGATTGCCAGTATGTCTAAATATTGGTGTTGTGTTGGATTGCCGCTGAGTCAAATTGCCACTGGGCCAAATTGCCTCTGTGTCGAAATAAATTTGCAGTAGTCTCTCGACATACGTTATTACAAGTATGTAAGTGGTGGGGATGCGTTTTGGCACAGTGGCAATTTGGCATTGCGGCAATTGGACACAGCGGGTATTTGGAAAAGTGGCAATTTGGCGCAGTGGCGTGTTCCCGAATTTGGGACGATTTGGCACTTCGTGCCTCAATGATAACGATTTTAACATTTAGATTCTACCGAAAAAAATTGTATAATGAAATTATAATTATTTAATTACAACTTCAAATTATTCATCTTTCTTCCTCAATATAAATTTTAGTTAAACCATTAATATTTTAGAATAAAATTACATAATAATGTGTAATAAAATAAATATCCTGGTTATCCAACTAAAACAAAAGACGATTGTCGAACGTCATCTTGAATAATATTGTAGATACCTTATCAAAACCTTTAACTTAATATATCAAACTTGAAATGATTCTATTATTTTGAAAAGAACAAAACCGAAGCTAATCATCCAGAATCATATTCATCACTTATTGTGTATATCACTCCTCATCATCAAGACCTTTACTTTGATATTAAAATCAATATGATTTTTACAATTTTAAGATATAAACATTTTGAACAATCTTGTATCAGCTCTTATCAAGACATTTAATTTGATATCAAACTCAATAGTTATGATTTTAAAATATTTTTTTTAAAAACAAAAGACAATCGTCGGCCTCGGCCCCAATTTTAAATAATTTTATTAGCCCTCATCTCTTTAATTTGACATCAAATTCGATATTTTATTTTTTTATAAAAACAAATGCCAATCGTCTGCCACCATGTTAAATAATTTTTAATTTAAACCCTATTAATTTAAATCCTTTTAATTAATTAATTAAATTCGATTTGATATAGGTAATAACTTTATGATAAAAACAAATGATAATCGTTGGTCGCCATTTTCAACAATTTTATAAAGTAGTGTTCACCTGACCGATTTAAATTATTTTATTAATTAGGTAGCCCATGTCCAGCCCTTTCATATGATATCAAACTAATATAATTCTATATTGGTTTTGATAAAAATAAATGACAATCGTCGCGGCCACCATTTTAAATAATTTTATTAATTATGTAGCCCTTATCTAGCCCTTGAATTTGATATCAAACTCGATATGAAAAAAAAAACTGAAGCTAATCACCCACTATCATTTTCATCACTTATTGTGTAGGTAGGTACATCAGTCCTCATCATCAAGACCTTTACTTTCAAATCAAAATCAATTCATTCTCCATTTTGAACAATCTTATCAGCCCTCATCAAGACATCTAATTTAATATCATACTCAATACGATTGACATTTTTTATAAAAACAAATGGCAGTCATCACTGTCACCATTAAATAGTATATTATATATTAAGGGACTAAAGTGCATGATTTAATCCTGAGGTTGAAAGTTTATTTCACGAGCCGAAGGTGAGGGAAATAATCACCTGAGGGATTAAAGATACTTTAGTCCTGTGGTATATACGCTATTTTTTGCACTTCATCCTCAAACGAATGCAAAATAGTTTAAAAGAATACACATTTTGCAATTTTGACAGTAAATTTTATGACAAATATTTAAATTGTTACCATAGATACTCTGTAACAAATAGCACGTATTTACTTGACAACGGGAATAATTAATTCAATTCCTTGACAACGGGATTAAATATGAAAAATAATCCCTTGGGATCAAATTAAGAACCTAAGTCCCTAAAAATAAGGACTAAAGAAGAGTTTTAGTCCCGGAAGTGCAAAAAATAATTTTATTAATTAATAAACGCTTATTCTTTTATTTCACATCAAACTCGATATAATTTTATATTGTTTTTGATCAAAAAAAATTCCAATCGCCGGTCACCATTTTAAGTAATTTTATTAATTAAGCAGCCTCTATTTAGTCCTTTGATTTGATATAGACAATTTAAATCCATTTAGGAGTGACGTCATATCAGATAAATTCTATACACCACGTTCACTAAATAAACTATCTCTTTCTTACACATTTTACTCGTATAAATCTATACGCATATCGTATGTCATAAGGGGCGGGGCTTATCTATTTGTGTCTTAACGGCAGTAGCAAAACAATTATTCATATAATATAGTATTCATTATATGAAATATATTTTCTTACATATTATTGTTTTTTTTAGATTCACAAAAGTTCGTTATATACCATTTATTGTTTATTGCTGACAACTTATCAATTTTGTCCTTCTTGTTGTGTCGAGTTTCTACATCAAATTTTGAGGTTAACCTGTTTTGTTATTTAGTTTTGTACTATTTTATTAATCTTTGATTTTTTGCTACAGCATCATGCGATGTATTAAAGTGGTAAAATAATGATTAATTTTACAAATAGAAATAAAAACTATTGCTTTTAAATTTCGCGTATAGAGAAAGACTGCCAGCACCATCTACCAAATTCATGCTGTACTAAAAAGTAAAATCTTGATTCATACGAATAATTTGCTTGTTTTTATGACGTCACTCCTATATGGATTTAAATCGTCTATATCAAATTCGATTTGATTCAATAATTTTTGGTAAAAACAAACGAAAATCGTTTCCTGCCATTTTCAACAATTTTGAAAAGTTGTGCTCACCTCTGACCGTTTGAAATTATTATATTACTGAAGTAGCCTATATTTAGCCGTTAATTTGATACAAACTCGATATAATTTTATATTGTTTTTTATAAAAACTAATTTTAATCTTCGTCCACCATTTTGAATAATTTTAATAATTAGATAGCCTTTATCCAGCCCTTGAATTTGATATCAAACGCGATATGATTATATAATTTTTTGATAAAAACAACTGACCATAGTTGGCCGCCATTTTCAACAATTTTATAAAATTAGTGCTCACCTAGTTGTTAAATTTAAAACATATGACGATCATTGAAGCAATTTTGTACCCCTCGGTGCTAATTAATACCATATACTTATGTAAAAACAGAGTTATACAAGTGAAATCACAATAATATAAAACAAAATCGTTCCGTTTATGAACTCGTCAATGAGTAATGTATCCAGATTAGTGTATGGTGTAAGGTTTGATACAAAGATCGATAAAATGTATGATTCAATGCAAAAAACCAAACACAACACTAACTGGGATACAAGACTCGACACTAGGTTGATCACGACGCGTTTCGATCTTTCGATCATCATCAGGTGACTGGAGTTGGAGGATGGGAGGTAGGGTTTTATATTAGTAATTTTAACGGTTGAAAGATTACGTCCGATTGGCTATTAATTTGAATGTTTATTACCGGTTGACTGATTTTTTCTTTAAATATTTCTAAATTTTCGGCTATGTTTAATCTATTACTTTTACTTTGTTGTTTACAAATTGACATGATGTCTTCAATTTTACCTGCTGTATGTTTATGATTTAGTAAATGTGTCGCGTAATTTGAATCACTTTTAAGATTTTTAAAGGAATTAATGTGTTCTTTATACCGATCTTTAAATTTACGTCCCGTTTGTCCGATGTAGTTTAGGTTGCAAGTTGAACATTTAAGTTTGTATATACCGCTTTTATTATATTTATTGTTAATTTCAATATTATTATTTATTTGATTTTTAAGGTTATCTTCAGTTTTTAAGGCGATTTTAATGTTATGATTTTTAAATAGTTTGGTTATCATGTGGGTTGATTTACCGATGTATGTGATTTTACTCCATTGTTTAATTTCAGTATCAGGTTTAGGTGTGTTATTTTTATATTTAATTTTATATTTTATGTCTTTATGAATTTTGTTTACCGTGTTTTTAGTGTAACCGTTGTTAGTTGCGATTTGATGAATAGTTTTTAGTTCTTGTTTATAATTTTCTTTATTTAGCGGTATAGTTTCAAGACGATAAAGTAAGCTACGAAATGCTGCGAATTTATGATGTTTAGGGTGTCCAGTCACCTGATGATGATCGAAAGATCGAAACGCGTCGTGATCAACCTAGTGTCGAGTCTTGTATCCCAGTTAGTGTTGTGTTTGGTTTTTTGCATTGAATCATACATTTTATCGATCTTTGTATCAAACCTTACACCATACACTAATCTGGATACATTACTCATTGACGAGTTCATAAACGGAACGATTTTGTTTTATATTATTGTGACAATGAACTTCGGAAATTCAGATATCATTAATTGAAATCACAATCTAGATCCGCGCCGTGTCTCGTGCTTGTCCGGTTGTTAGTGTGCTGGCCCCTAATCCTCTGTCCGGGTAGGCCTGGTGTAACTTAACCCAAACTCAAGTACAATTAAAAAATCCCGATTGTGGGACTCCATCTTTAACACGTTTGTTAAATTTAAAATACTGGGAATTATACATAATATTATCCACGGAAATTTGATATAATTTAAATTGAACATTTACATTTGGGTCAAAATATACTAGGACAGTAGTAAATAACAACATGATGCAACTTCACAGTGCATTGTGAAATTGAATAAAAAAATTTCAATTTTTTTCTCCAAATTTATACAAAAACATGTAAATATAATGCGTGCTCCATCTTTAAATACTCAATAAAATTTTCAAAATATTTGTACCTTATCAAATATGAAAGATAAATCCAAGTAAAATTTCAAAATGGAAACGTCAAATCTGACACTAGACTAAAAAATATTTTTATCAAAAAGAAAACAAAAGTTCCATGGCATAGGTACTCCCATTTGCGTTCAGTGCATTTTTCGGTTTTTTCTTAATAACTTTCTTAATATACCTAATATGGGGTTGAAACATGCATAGGAATATAGTCAAATTCATCCTCTACCTATATGTCAAATGAAAAAAATCTGACGTGGCACCACATGACTTCCTTGTACGCCTTGTTTGTTCATACTTTTCTTAATAACTAAAATGTAGAATAATATAAAAAATTCTTTTAAGTTATTATACTAGTATACTCACAAATATATTTTAGTCATTTTATTTAAACTGCAGAAGAAGATATAAAGCATATTTTACTATTGTCACTGTCATGTCATAATCATTTAAATTTTACATAGTAACAAATGTTAATCGATCATGAACTACAAGATACTGAAATACTAAATTATAAATATATACTTTAATTATTCTTAAATAATACCAGATACAAAAATATTTATAAAATACCGATTGTAGGTAATAATCACATAATCTTTCATTTAAAATAAAAAAAATTGTCTTTAATTAAATATTTATCGAAATTTTTTTTAAATTTACTACTTCCGGTTTGTAGATTGAAACCAAAAATAGGAGGTGCACAACTAGATGCTATGACAGTCCTAAATACAAAATTTCAACTTTCTACGTCTAACCGAATTTGAGTTATGCGACATACATACGTACAGACGTACGTACGTACATACATACGTACAGACGTCACGACGAAACTAGTCATAATGGATTCAGAAAAGGTCAAAACGAATATTTCCATCAAAATCTGAAAACCGAAATTTTTCGCGATTACAATACTTCCTTATTACTCCGTACAAGGAAGTAAAAACAATCGAATAAAGTATAATGCCCGTTGCTAAGGAGTTAAAAAACAGTGAGTTTTTATTATTTCTCACGCAAACTGTGTCCCCTACAATAATAAAATATAGAAAAAGCACTAGTTAAAATAACCCTTTATCGTATAAAAAAAGTTTCATTAAAATCGTACAAACCATACAAATTTTAGAGCAAAAAAACGTATAGTTGCTAAGGTGATGAATCTTCCACCACACTATGCCTTTTAGTATATACTAGCGTCAGGCCCCGCTACGCGGGCCTCCGGCTAGGTCGCGCTGCCGCGCGACAAGGGGCTCAAGCTCCGCGGACCCTGAATGTGGGACGATTCGGCACTTCGTGCCTCAATTATAACGATTTTAACATTTAGACTCTACCGAAAAAAATTGTATGATGAAAGTATAATTATTTAATTACAATTTCAAATTATTCATCTTTCTTCTTCAATATAAATTTTAGTTAAGCCATTAAAATTTTAGAATAAAATAACATATTATGTCTAATAAAAGAAATATCCTGGTTATCCAACTAAAAACAAAAGACGATTGTCAAACGTCATCTTGAACAATATTTGTAGGTACCTTATCAAAATCTTTAATTTGATATACCGTCAAATATTTTTGTTGTCGTTGTATTTATTTCATTGAAAAAAAATTTGCCTAACAGGTTAGCCTATGAAGAAGAAAGCTGTGGTGTCAAAACGTCACATTTTATTACCTGTCATTATATAAAAAAATAAATGTTAATCTTCAAAGTTACCCCGGGTTTGGGGTAACTTTGAACAACGCATAAAATGTCATATATCTACTTTTCTGTATCAACTATGTTCAAAATAACCCCACCACGTGAAAGATGGGAAAAAAATAAGTAAGATAAGTGGTTTAGTTGTACATTTTGGACATGGGGAAATAATTTTTTAACAATAAATTTTCTTTTGTATAATTTGTATAGGTTCTATCACCTAATTTTCTTGAATACACACGCATATTCACAATTCATATAAAACGTTATATTAGGTACCGAACAGACGAATATCTAGCACTAAACTAAAAAAAAACGCACCCGCGACGTTGAATACGGCTAATATGCAAGTTCAAAGTTACCCCACGACACTTCGAGATGACGTCATTTTTTTTTAAATATATTTTTTTATTTGTAAAATTGTTATTATAAATCAAATAACTCAAAAATAATAATAAGAAATAGATAGAATTTCATGTGATATAAACAAAAGTACGTTTATTGCCATAGTTCACAAAATACAGACAAAAGTTTTCGGGGTAAGTTTTTTTGTTGTTATTTTGCAAGTTACAATTTATTTTTTTTTAGTTTAATTAACTATTATATTATAATATTTTCTTATCTTATTTCGAAATGGACACGGACAGTCTTAGCTTCATCATATTTGTTTATTTTTGCTTCTATGTGAAAATTTGTAGAAGTTACGCCCAAAAACCATTTTGGGTGTAATTTTGTTCAAAGTTACCTTGGGGTTCAAAGAAACCCCATTTGACGGTACCAAACTTGAAATGATTCTATTATTTTAAAAGGAACAAAACCGAAGTTAATCACTCACAATCATATTTATCACTTATTGTGTACCTATATCACTCCTCATCATTAAGACCTTTACATTGATATTCAAATCAATATGATTTTTTAATTTTAAGATATAAACATATTGAACAATCTTGTATCAGCTCTTATCAAGACATTTAATTTGATATCATACTCAATAGGTATGATTCTAACATATTTTTTAAATCAAAAGACAATCGTCGGCAACCATTTTAAATAATTTTATTTTAGCCCCCATCTAGCTCTGTAATTTAACATCAAACTCGATATTGTTTTTTTTTTAAATAAAAACAAAAGCCAATCGTCTGCCACCATTTTAAATAATTTTATAATAAGGTAGGTAGCCTTTATTTAACCCTTTAATTTAAACCCTCTAATTTTAAATCAAATTCGATTTGAATTAATAATTTTTTGATAAAAACAAATTACAATCGTTGTCGCCATTTTTAACAATTTTATAAAGTAGTGCTCACCTTACCGATTTAAATTATTTTATTTATTAGGTAGCCCATGTCCAGCCCTTTCAATTGATATCAAACTGATATAATTCTATATTGTTTTTGATAAAAATAAATGACGATCGTCGTCAGTATTTTAAATAATTCTATTAATTATCTAGCACTTATCCAGCCCTTGAATTTGATATCAAACTCGATATGAAAAAAAAATCTGACGTGGCCATCACAAGACCTCCCGCTATACCTAATTTATTCTTTTTACTTATTATTATTATACAAATATATTAATATATAAGTACTACTACTACTGCTACTGCTCACAAATATATTTTAGTCATTTTATTTAAACTGCAGAAGAATATATAAACGATATTTTACTATTGTCACTGCCACTGTCACTGTCATGTCATAATCATTTAAATTTTACGTAGTAACAAATGTTAAACGATCATGGACTACAAGATACCGAAATACTAAATTATAAGTAGTAGTAGTAAATGTCTTTATTTTGCCTTTCGGCTTAAATCTGTACATTTGTTTCCGTTAATTAGTGAAAATATTACAATAAATAAATAATACAGTAATTGTTCATTTAGTGCATTTGATTCAATTCATTTAAGGGTTTTTCTCCTTTCTTCTACTGTTTTCATCCACCATAGTCCCCCGCCCGAGTCGTCTAGTATATCTTCTCTGTTTTTTTCTACTTCTTTTAATTCTATGCAGTTCTGTAAAAGATGCTCTATTGTTTCCCAGTCTTCCCCGCATAGTCTGCAACTTCTTTCTTCATCCCTCTTCCAGTACTCGTTGGCTTTCTCTTCGTTCCCACATCTGTATCTTGCTATTTTCCTAATTTTCTCAATCTTTTCTCCCCTCAGGTAGCGTGGTATTCCGATGGTTCTTATTTCTTTATACTTGGGGTTGTATCTGGATGTTTCTAATTTATTCGTTCTCCACTGATTCTGAATTTCTATATTCCTTTGTCTTATTGTTTCTGTCATATTATGTCCTCTCGCTCTCCCAATATCTATTTCCATTGTTGAATATCCATTGTTTTCGTAATATTTTCTTCTCTTGCTCATACTCTCTCTTTTCTCATCTCTTTTTCTGATTTCTTTGAAGCATTCCTCTATAATTTCTCCTTTTTGTCCTAACTGAATCTTTTCTTCAAATTTCATCGCTCTTCTTCCCGCTTCGATTTCCAAATTATCCCTTTTCATTTCTTCCATTGTAATATAGTTCGGGGTTGCTTTGTCAGTTCCAATTAGCCATCTTATGTATGTGGTTTGAATTGCTTCTAACTTTTCCTGTCTTTCCCATCCCCATATTTCCGCTCCATACATCATAATACTTTTAACCAATGCGTCAAATAGCATTAATCTGGTTTTTATGTTTCCTTTGAACTTTCTCTCTCCTATGCTCCACGTTTCCTTGGCTGCTATTATTGCTTTCCTTCTCAATTCTCCAATTTGTGCTTCAGCCCCCCCGTTTCTCTTGAACGTATACCCCAGATATTTAAATTCTTTGGCTTTTTCTATATTTTGTCCCTTCCAGTACCAACTTTCCTCTCTTTCTCTTCCTCCTCCTTTCTTGAATTTCATTATCTTTGTTTTCTTGACGTTAAGCTCTAACTTTCTCTTGTCCAGATATTTTTCCAACCTTCTTATCATACTCTTCATTTCTCGTTCCGTTTTGGCCATCAATACTACATCGTCTGCATATGCGAGTGTCATAATTTTTTTGTTGCCGATGACTACTCCACCATCTTGATTTGTTAATAACTGTTCTTCCAAGTCTGCTATGTATATTGAAAATAGTACTGGGCTCAAAGGGCACCCTTGTCTCAGTCCTTTTGTTGTCCAAAATTCTTTAGATTTTTTGTCTCCTATCTTTACGTAGTTTCTTGTCTCCGCATATATTTCCTTTACTTTATCTCTCAGCCCCTTGCTTATTCCTCTCTTCTCCATTATTTCAATTAGTTTTTCCCTGTCCACCTTGTCAAATGCAGCTTTTAAATCTATAAACAGCGCATATAGTTTACCTCCTTTTTTGTCTAGTTCCTTTTTTATTGCATGTGAGAGTACATATATATTGTCCATTGTTCCTCTGAATTTTCTGAAACCGGCTTGGTTGTCTGGCAAAATTTGTTTGTCCTCTATTTCTTTTTGTATTCTGTCTTGCAGCTCCATTGCGTATAGTTTATACATTGTACTCAGCAATGTTATGCCTCTGTAACTTTTGGTGTCTTCTCGCTTCCCTCCTTTGAATATTGGGACGATCACTTCTGTTTTCCATCTTTCTGGGAATTCTTCTCCCTTCCATATTTTCTTCATTGTGGTAGTCAACTGTTTCAATAGGTTTTCAGGACTGTTCAACCATACTTCATTTTCTATTTCGTCATCCCCTGCTGCCTTTCGTTTTTTTAACCTTCTTATTTGATTCCTGATTTGTTCTTCCGTAATTTCTTCCTCGATGTTCGCTGCTATTTGCTCTGTTCCTACTTTTGCATCAGGTTTTTCTATTTGTCCTTCCAGCAAGTTTTGAAAGTGATTTTGCCATTCCTCAATATGTATTTTTTCTTCTATTTTTATCCGTTTCTTTTTATCTCTGTTTATGTATTCCCATACTTCTTGTTCTCTGTGTATGCATTTGACAGCTTCCTCTTCTCTCCTTCTACTTTCTACTACTATCGTCGTCAGTATTTTAAATAATTTTATTAATTATCTAGCACTTATCCAGCCCTTGAATTTGATATCAAACTCGATATGAAACAAAAATCTGACGTGGCCATCACAAGACCTCCCGCTATACCTAATTTATTCTTTTTACTTATTATTATTATACAAATATATTAATATATAAGTACTACTACTACTGCTACTGCTCACAAATATATTTTAGTCATTTTATTTAAACTGCAGAAGAATATATAAACGATATTTTACTATTGTCACTGCCACTGTCACTGTCATGTCATAATCATTTAAATTTTACGTAGTAACAAATGTTAAACGATCATGGACTACAAGATACCGAAATACTAAATTATAAGTATATACTTTAATTATTCTTCAATTATAGCAGATACAGAAAAATTTATGAAATAGGTACCGATTGTAGGTAATAATCACATAATTTTTCATATAAAATAAAAAATCTGACGTGGCCATCACACAACCTTCCGCCATATCTAGACTTTAAACAGAAATGTATACGTACAATCCGGTGCCCATTTAAAATATACAAATAAAAATCTAAAATATTGAAACACAGAAATTTGCATCATCTGAATAAAAAGATTCATTGACAGGAAAACTCTTCTGTGCTAAAGCCGTCCTCCGTTCAATTACTACATTTTATATCTTACTTATGACATATAGCACTAGTATGTCAACTTGTCAAT
>OX384036.1:17387654-17575154 GCA_947534325.1 Agonum fuliginosum
CGTTTATTGTTCTAATTAATTATTTGGGAATAAAATTACAGGACAAATGTTTATTTTTCTAATTTATTGTAATCCAATTACATATATTATAATAAATCAATTTGTATTATCTCTTGCAGGTTTTATTTATATTTTCGAACTTTTTTCTTAAACAATATGTCCTACTGCTCTTAGTACCAATATGGATTTCACTATTGAATTCAGTGATTGAATTTATGGTGCACTGTTTTTCAAATAGTAGTTTTGTGCTTCCATAATAACGTGTTCGATTTTTTTCACTCTACAACATGTTTAGATTTTCTAACACATTTAGTAAAAATGGTACGTCATACTTCATCCTTTATGAAATTCGAAGCGCTTTTTATTTTATTTCTTTTTGAATTGTCCACGTTTAAGATTTATATTCATTAATTACACAAAACACTGTTTTAAAATTCATTTGAATTATGACAGCTGGGCATATTTTGTTTGTTTTTATGTCAAATTAGTTATAAACTGATATTCATGTTTACCAACATTGATCTTTTTTTGCTTAGGTAAGTATTTTCTTATTGAGAACTGTACAACACGTACGGCTTAAGTATTTCGTTTAAGTGACAGTTTAAGGATTAACTAAACTTTTACTTAAGTGGTAACTGTGCAACTGGCCCTAAGTGTGTAATGCGTATAAATTCTCATAAAAATTAATATCCCACTTTGCTCATAGGATCAAATAGAATGTGTCACATAGAAACGGATAAAATCCAATTAAAAGTTAATAGCGAAATTACTATTTTCGAAGTGCTACTTCTTCGCTATTTTTACCAGTAGCTTCTAACTTATACCTTCTACCGATATTCGTATAGAAACAGATAGACTGTAACCAGCAATGAATGGTAAAATACATATTAAGTACCATAGATTTCAATAAAATCCGTTCTACTTGTGTACCATTATATCCTATACGAAAGGATAGACTTTCGTTCGCATATGCGGATAAAAACCAATAAAATAAATAACTGGATTTCCAGCAGTTTATGGTAAAATGCGCGTTTCAATACACATATTAAATACCATAGATTCCTATAAAATCCGTTCTACCTGTGTACCAATATATCTCATACGAACGGATAGACTTACATTTGTAAATGCGGATAAAAACCAATAAAATATATATCTGGATTTCCAGCAGTTTATGGTAAAAGACACGTTCCAATACACATATTGACTACCATAGAATCGTATAAAATCCGTTCTACCTGTGTACCATTAAAACCCATAAGATCGAATAGACTTACATGGGTATATGCGGATAAAAACCAATAAAATATATATCTGGATTTCCAGCAGTTTATGGTAAAAGAGGTATTTCAATACAAATATTGACTACCATAGAATCGTATAATTTTTTTTATATGTTTCTATGTGGCATTCTAACCAGGGTGGGTATACAATTGGTGCCTTTTGTGTTGCTTAACAAACCTGCAAAATTTTATTTTTCTATGACGTCATCTTTGGCTGCCGAAATTACTTTGAATATTTAAAAATTTTGAAATATGCGTAAAATACTAATATAGGTAGTTAAAAAGTGCAGCTCTTTGATAGTTTTTCTTAAAATACCCAAAACTCACCACGTGGACGTGGCTACACATCGAGTGCCGCCCAATCCTCCCTCCCGAAAAATGATATTATATTAAAAACAAATTACTTTTTATTCTCAAACACTTTCAAAAATTGTTTCTTTGTCTCAAAATTTGGTAAAACGTCCCTAGATTCAATTCTAGCCCTTATAAATCCATCTCGTGCTTCTTTCCCACAAACAGCTATGGAAGACTCAGTTACTAATTTTATACACCGTTCCACAGCTTGTGACTGACATGGAAAATTAAGTACTGGAATTTCATCCTGCTCCGGAACTAAAGAAATCATATGAGATATTTCCTCATCAGAAATATCTAATATAACTGCCGGTTCACTTATGTTGCCACTCTGCCAAGAAGATATAAGTTCCGTTTAGTCATTAGAATATTAAAATTTAGTTTCTGCAGTTGAAATATTCGGACGCCTTCTGCTTTCTGGGTTGACTTTCTACATTTTAAAATTCTTCTTAATGCCAATTCTCGATTATGTTTTCTTTCGTCCGCCAACTTTGCTAGTAAAATAAGTATTTTCAGAGTGGCCGAAATATCCGTTTCGCTGTATCACCGAATCAATTACTTCCTTTAGATTGTTTGGAAGGTAGCAAGATCTCTTTATTAAGTTAAATAAATGTTTGGATCCGTTTTTTCAAGACGGATTGCATTTAATTTGAAACCAACACACAGCGTAAACTTTAAAAATAAACTCAGTTAAAGTTTTAAGGTTCTGTGATGGCTTAGTAGTTGCTAAATATAGTCTTAATATTCTATTTGCCGTTGTGAGCCATCTGGCATGGGACATTTTTCCGGGTGCCCTTTGATCTAAACCAGCTGGTAAATTTCCTGCAGAGATTGCTAGACACATCTAATACAAATACTTTGGATCTGTGCTTAATAGTTCCATGTGAACTGTTGGTAATAAGGTGTCAATTTTACGTTTTCTTTAAATTTGGATAATACTCCGAATACAGGACAAATGCGTCTTTACGTATTTTAGGCATGATGTATAAAATACAAAATATATTCAAAAACCGTCAAATAACTTAAACGACACATGTCAAAGGAACTCACTCACTTCACAAAAGCACTAGACCAGGATAAAACTCTCTCACTTGAAGTGTAAGTTAGTCCAAAAGACTAAAAAAAATTAACATTCTATAACAGTGGTATAAGTTATAGCCTGATCTGAATAAGAGAATTTATTACTATAAATAGGTAACTAAATGTAAAATAGCTTCCAACTCAAAAAATTGTTTCTACTGACAAAAACGGTAAAAAGGCAAGTTAGTTTTAATTAAAACTATTTAATTAGATATAGTGAAAAAAAAGCAAAAATAACATATGTTTTAAAAAATAATAATTTTGGAAAATTAAAACCTATTTCGGCAGCCAAAGATAAAATTTAAAAAACACAAATTTTTGGGTACTTACTAAGTACCATAAGAGACACCTTTTGGCACCACAGGCATTATAAATTTTTTCAAAAAATTTCGCTCCACCCTGTAATTAATAAAATTATTTAAAATGGTGGCCGACGATTGTCATTTATTTTTTAAAAAACAATATAGAATTATATCAAGTTAGATATCAAATAAAAGGCTGAAAATGGGCTACCTAATTCATAAAATAATTAAAAACGGTGGCCGACGTTTGTAATTTTTTTTTTTTAACAATATAGAATTATATCAAGTTTGATATCAAATTAAAGGGTTGAAAATGGGCTACCTAATTAATAAAATAATATAAATCGATCAGGTGAGCACTACTTTATAAAATTGTTGAAAATGGCGACCAACGATTGTCATTTGTTTCTATCAAAATATCATATCGAGTTTGATATCAAATTCAAGGGCTGGATAAGGGCTACCTAATTAATAAAATTATTTAAAATGGTGGCCGACGATCGTCATTTATTTTTATCAAAAACAATATAGAATTATATCAGTTTGATATCAAATTAAAGGGCTGGACATGGGCTACCTAATTAATAAAATTATTTAAAATGGTGGCCGACGTTTGTCATTTTTTTTTTAACAATATAGAATTATATCAAATTTGATATCAAATTAAAGGGTTATTAATAAAATAATATAAATCGATCAGGTGAGCACAACTTTATAAAATTGTTGAAAATGGTGACCAACGATTGTCATTAGTTTCTATATAAAAATCATGTCGAGTTTGTTATCAAATTCATAAAATTATTTAAAATGGTGGCCGACGATCGTCATTTATTTTTATCAAAAACAATATAGAATTATATCAGTTTGATATCAAATTAAAGGGCTAGCCATGGGCTACCTAATTAATAAAATAATTTAAAACGGTCAGGTGAGCACTACTTTATAAAATTGTTGAAAATGGCGACCGATTGTCATTTGTTTTTATCAAAAAATTATTAAATCAAATCGAATTTGATTAAAAAATAAAGGGTTTAAATTAAAGGGTTAAAAAATAAAGGCTACCTTATTAATAAAATTATTTAAAATGGTGGCAGACGATTAACAATAATTGTTTTCATTTAAAAAAAACAATTCGAGTTTGATGTCAAATTAAAGGGTTATTAATAAAATAATATAAATCGATCAGGTGAGCACAACTTTATAAAATTGTTGAAAATGGTGACCAACGATTGTCATTAGTTTCTATATAAAAATCATGTCGAGTTTGTTATCAAATTCATAAAATTATTTAAAATGGTGGCCGACGATTGTCATTTATTTTTATCAAAAACAATTATATAAGTTTGATATCAAATTAAAGGGCTGGACATGGGCTACCTAATTAATAAAATAATTTATCTTACAGTAGTGGCTATTGATGTACATTATGCATTTGTTTTTGTTTTTAGTGACTAAAAATAACTCTTATTCACAACTGACTAAAATGATTCATTATACACAGTACTGTCAGTTTTAAAATTAATTTTATTTATTTTAATATAATAGACTATTATAATGCATAGATTAGGTTGTTAGGTACATACTTTTATTAACAAAGAGGTATTCGATGTTTTAACTAGAAATCTATTTATTTTGTCTCTTGAAAAAACCGACAATTTCTAGTTTAATATAATAAGCTGCTACTGTAAGATAAAACGTCGTATATCACACGTGAGTGAAATGTCATTATACATTCGTGAGAATTATCAAACTCGCGCTACGCGCTCGTACGTTAATCATCTCACTCATGTATAATGACTTATTTCACTCACTTATATAATGTACTATTAAAACGGTCAGGTGAGCACTACTTTATAAAATTGTTGAAAATGGCGAGCGATTGTCATTTGTTTTAATCAAAAAATTATTAAATCAAATCGAATTTGATTAAAAATTAAAGGGTTTAAATTAAAGGGTGAAAAAATAAAGGCTACCTTATTAATAAAATTATTTAAAATGGTGGCAGACGATTGACATTTGTTTTTATTTAAAAAAAAACAATATCAAGTTTGATGTCAAATAATAAAATTATTTAAAATGGTGGCCGACGATTGTCTTTTGTTTAAAAAAATATATGTTAGAATCATACCTATTGAATATGATATCAAATTAAATATCTTCATAAAAGAGCTGATACAAGATTGTTCAAAATGGAGACCGACGATCGTCATTTGTTTATATCTTAAAATTGTTAAAATCATATTGATTTTAATATCAAAGTAAAGGTTTTGATCTTGATGATGAGGAGTGATATACATACATAATAAGTGATAAATATGATAGTGGGTGATTAGCTTCGGTTTTTTTCCTTTCAAAATAATAGAATCATTTCAAGTTTGATATATCAAATTAAAGGTTTTGATAAGGTACCTACAATATTGTTCAAGATGACGTTAGATACAATTTTTTTCGGTAGAGTCTAAATGTTAAAATCGTTATAATTGAGGCACGAAGTGCCGAATCCTTCCATATTCAGAGTTCGCGGAGCTTGAGCCCGCGAAGCGGGCGAATCCACCTTGTTGCGCGGCAGCGCGACCTAGCTTACGGCCCGCGTAGTTCTATACTAAAATTTTTATGGCTTAACTAAAATTTATATTGAAGAAGGAAGAAGAATAATTTTAAATAGGTAATTATAATTTCATCATACAATTTTTTTCGGTAGAGTCTAAATGTCAAAATTGTTATAATTTTATTGAGGCACGAAGTGCCGAATCGTCCCACATTCAGGATCCGCGGAGCTTGAGCCCGCGAAGCGGGCGAACCCCCCTTGTCGCGCGGCAGCGCGACCTAGCCGAAGGCCCGCGTAGCGGGGCCTGACGCTAGTAATATACTATTTTGTATTGAACATTTTTCCGATCTTTACCTGTTTCGGAATTCTTGGAGATTTTCCGCAATTTTCTACCCATCTATAAGAGTTTTTGGAACAATCAAAACATATCTGAAGTGACCTCATGAATGCGAACAATAAGTTCTATTTAACCGATTTCGTAGCTCTTCTAATTCCCGAGATGCCAACTTTCTGTATAAGGAAACAAATACATTATCTAATTAGATTTTAAGACACACAGGCAATAACTGACTAAACCTAATAACATTATAAATATTTTACAATGATAAAATAAAATAATAATAATAAATAAATAATAAAATAAAAATAAAATAATTTATTGATCAAAAATTGATATAGATAATTCCGTTTAATTCATTTTTCTAATATAAAAGTGGTTAACTTGTATAGTTACGTTATTCAATATTTTAGGTACCTACACCATTATGCATTTAAAAAATAAATATCATACTGTTATATTCACAAAAATATTACATGCAACGATACGCGCCCTTCATAGGTGCTATAGGAATTGACTCGCATGCGACTTCGTTGCTACAGTATGTACTCGCCTGGCCATATATACGAATCAAATTTTCGTATTACATATACCTCATTTTCCATGAATATTACAAATAAAATAAAGGGGGATTTTTTTTAAATATTTAATCAAGGCACTAATAAGCACTAACGAAGCACTTACCATCGCCACCAAGTTTTTTGGTTTATTCGAAAAACTCCGGGATAGTGTGAACTTGGCACCAAAATAGGCGAACGTTAATTACGCCGTTAAATTAGGGTGGGCTATAAAACTTTTAGCGACACTAAAGAGCACAAACGAAGCACTAACTTTCTATATAATTTTCATCGTTTGTGCTTCACCCCTGTTCGCCAACTTCACGCACCTGTATAATTGATCCGGTAATACTCATATTAATATATAATATTTTATTATTATTATAATAATAATAATAAAATATTATATATTAATATGAGTATTACCGGATCAATTATACCTACCAATTATATTATTACAATTATCTTGATGATCCTACCTATCTTACTAACTAATCTTTTTTCCCAAACTATTTAAGTTGATACGAACTTCGGCATAATTTAAATTACATGTAAAAAAATCTGATACTTATTCACTAAAAACTCACACTCGAAAATGTTAACCCGTCACAATACCTTATACCCTTATAGAATATAATGCGGGAAGTAAAAACAACTGACCATTGTTTAAATGTTGTTATTGATTCTTCGACTAATTTTTTTTCCCAGAGAACTTTAATTTGATAATACACTTGAACAAATTTGAATAATTTTTTGAGAAACAATAATTGATTATCGCATAAATGTAATTTTTTACATTTTTACTAAACTTATCTCCCCGAGGGCATTAAATTGACACCAGACTATAATTTGAATAATGTATATTAAAAAAATGACGATCAGTTACATGTTATTTTTATTTTACTACTAGAATATTTTCCCCGAAAGCTTTAATTTGATACCACACACGATAGTATTTTAATAAAAATAAAATAAGTTATGTTTATAAAGTTGGTACCACTGGTTGAATAAAATAATAATTTTTTGAGAAACAATTGAAAATCGCATTAATGTCATTTTTTAAATTTTTACTAAACTTATCTCCCTGAGCGATTTAAATTGACACCAAACTCGGAATAATTTGAATAATTTATTAAAAAAAACAATTGACGATCATTAAGATGTTATTTTTGTTTTTCTACTATAATTATTTTCCCAAGACCTTTAATTTGATACCACACACGATAGTATTTTGATAAAAATAAAAAAAGTTTTGTTTATAAATTTGGTACCACTAGTTGAATAAAGCTCATTAACAAACTTGAAGTCGGTTTTTGGCTCAAGATCTTAAATATAAAATTTCAGTCCAAAATTCCAACGCGTTTTTAAGTTATGCAACATCCAGACAGACAGACAGACTAACAGACCGACTTTTTTAAAAATTATGTTTTTTGGGTTCAGTAGGGTCTAAAACGTGCAGATTCACCAAAATCTCGAACTGTCAAAAAATCACGATTACAATACTTTCCTCTATTACATAGGTCGGGGAAGTAAAAATTATATATTTTTTTAACTAAATATTAACATGAAAATTATATATATTTTATGGTGTTGTGCCAGCTTGACTGAGAAGCTGGCACAATCACCATTATTTTGTATTGGGATTGGGAAAGGGTAATTAATTGTTTTTCGTGGTAATTAATTAGTAATTAATTGGTACTAAATGATAATATAGTTTTTTACCTTCCGCTTACCTGTAAAGGAAACATGCAAAAAATCGGGTTGTGAGTTTTAAGTGGATGAGCACGAATTAGGGTCCTTACAACTCATTTTTCATAGTTTCTCGATGATGTCTGTATGTATGTATGTATGTGTGTGTGTGTGTGTGTGTGTGTGTATGTGTGTGTGTGTGTGTGTGTGTGTGTGTGTGTGTGTGTGTGTGTGTGTGTGTGTGTGTGCGTGTGCGTGTGTGTGTGTGTGTGTCCGGGCCGATGCCGTATGTCGCATAACTCAAATACAAATTACCAAAAAAAAAATGATATTTGGTATTTTACAATTGTATACGAATAGGAAGGGCTCATTAGATTTTGGTACAAATATCTTCACCGGAAGTGATATTTTTTGAAGATTGAAAAAGATAATTGTCAAAAATTTATATAAATTTGGATAAATATAGTATTTATTTGTAATAAGTATGAGACAAAGTTATTTGCAACTTACGTTATAAAAAAATTGTTTTTATCTGGTAGCATTAAAGAACTGCAGTAAAGTTTAAAAAATAAATTTATCAGATAAAACGTTGAAATCTTGTAATCCTTGTTCGGTTGATTTTTGTTTCTGCGTAAAAAATATTGACAGGTGAGACGGGTGACAAATTGACATATAAGTCATAAAAGTTAGATATTAAATGTAGTAATTGAACGGAGGATGGCTTCAACACAGAAGAGTTTTCCTGTGAACGAATCTTTTGATTCAGGTGATGCACATTTCTGTGTTTGAATATTTTAGATTCTTATTTGTATATTTTAAAGGGACACCGGATTGTATACGTGTACATTTATGTTTATAAGTCTAGATATGGCGGAAGGTTGTGTGCAGGCCACTTCAGATTTTTTGAGATTGTGCCATCATAGTGGCTGTTTCAGCTTCATGTCACCAATTCAGTTTCATTGTCGCTTCGTATACATTTTATTCTTTTGTCTGTTTGGTTCTCCACCAAACACTTGAATTCTTGAAATTTTGACAAGACTTCAGTTTTGTTTCTCAACATATATATCCATAAACTATTCTACTGAAATCATTCACAAAAATTAAACAATATCTAGCTCCACCCCTTGATTTCTCTTCCATAGGGCCAACTATGTGTGTGTATATAAGTTCTAATAATTCCTGTGCCCTTTTTATTTTCTTCTTTGGAAATTTTTGTATAGGTTATTTCCTTCGATGCATCTTATACATGGTTCATTATTTTCTTCTCTAAGATGTATACCAGTAACCATTTCTTTCAGTGTTTTCATATTTATTCGATTTAAATGCCCCAAACGTCTGTGCTACAGTATATGATTAGATACTGTGGTTGTTAAGGCCCTCACTTGTTCGTTATTACTTTTTTTTAGTAATGTACAAGCCATTTTTCAAATATCCAGTAAATTAAATTCCGATTAAATTCCATTTGCGTTATACGTGGATTCATTGTATATTTTACATTCTTATCAAAAAACAACAACATGACCTTTACCAGTCATTTTACTGACAGACAGTAAATTTGCAGATAAGTTTTGTACATACATTACATTTTTAACAGTTATGGTTTCATTTTCACTCTGGTTAAAATTAACTTTTACATCTCCCATACCATTGGACAAATTTAAGAGAGATATTATTGTAATCTTCTGTTTTAAAATTTTCCATCCAATCCTTTTTCATGGATATGTGTAAGGTAGCTCCAGAGTCGATAATCCAGTCTGACGTACAATCCATTGTTAACAATGCAGAAGTCAATAATGTTTGATTGTTGGGTTTCTTTTGATATTTCAGTTCATTTTCTTTCGCACCTTGACTTTGATTTTTATTCTTGCGACATTCTGATTTTTTATGCCCTAATAATCCACAAGAATAGCATCTCAATTTCTTCTTGCGCGCTCCTTTGTATACTATATTTTTTGAATGTAGTACATCTCCGCTTTCATAACTGACATGGGACTTTTTTCTTGCATCTTCTTCTATCAACTTTGATTTTACTACTTCTGAAGAGAGTTTCGTATTATTATAAGTTAATGTCATGACTAAAGGTTCATATTCTGAGTTTAAACCATTTAACATTACAAAACCAATAAAATCATCATCAATATTGACTTCAATATCTGCTAATTTGTAAACAGTGCACATTATATCACTTATGTATTCTTCCATCGAGTTGAAATTATCACGCTTTGTACGAAACAAATATCTGTAAATCATATCTTTTATTCATATCCTTTGCTTCAAAAGCATATTGCAAACTGTCCCAAGCTTCTTTTGCAGTTCTGGCATTGTACACATGTACATAACACGTTGGTTTTATTTTTATTAGTAAATATTTTGAAGAAAATTCGCTGCCATTTTAAAATGGTTGGAGTAAAATTATGATATTATGGTATCGTTGTAAAGTTTGTTTTATACAGGGTGTCTCTGTACTTCGGGAAAAAAATTAAAGGGTATATACTATAAGACGTACTGATCATGGAACAAAAAGAATTTTTTTAAAATTCGCAAAATAATTTGCATGGTATTTAAAGGAAACATTTTGTTAGCCACTGGTTGATAGCTATTTTTAATGATTTTATTTAAATCTACTAATAATACAAGTAGTAATTGTTTACACAACGCCAAATAAATGTCTGATGTTGTGTAATTAATAATTAAGTTTCTTTTAATAAAGTACGCTGCTTGAGTGGTCCTAAAAATGTTCATTACAAGTAAACCATCCTTAATTTTGCGAATTTAAAAAAAATTCTTTTTGTTCCATAATCAGTACGTCTTACAATATAATACCCTTTAATTTTTTTCCCGAAGTACAGAGACACCCTGTATACTTCTAAAAAATGTATATATAACATTACCTATTCCCTTCCGGTTAATCCGAAATGATACAAAGTTTTTATTGTGACCAGGATGGTCAGCTACTTTATCTAGGTTAACTTTGCTTATAAACATTTTCTGTACCTCCTGAAATTAACGAAATATTCCTAGTGCCGGACTTACGACAATTACCTTGTAATATACACATTATATAGTGTTCTATAATAACGCTTACACAAAATACCGAACATAAAGATTTAATTATTTTAAATTTGGCGCCAAAGCTGGGCGGCGAATTGTGGTATCTTACTGTACTTCTGTTACAATAAATTACTGGCGGCGGAGAGAACAAACATTTTGATAGCTTGTCAAGTCATTCAGCCTAATTCTGTAAAATCATTGCTAGTTTCATGGTTACGTAGCAACATTGTTAATAATAATAAATTTAGCAACCGTCTTAACCATTTTTAAAATTTCTATATTCCATTAGTAATAAGTTAGCAACCTTGCTATTCTCATGAATATAAACAACGTTGCTTAATATTCAACATGAAGTGAACGCCAGGTGTAATGTTTGTATCAGTTTCTTCATCGGATTGTACCAGATTGTACACATAAATGCACATAACCTAAAATGTCAGGTGAGTAAAAACAATAAAATATCATGTATTTTTGTGAATTATATTCTTAAGTGTCATATATTTGCTTCACTATTAAAAATTTAATAAAAATAATAAAATTAGTGTTAATCATTAAAATAAAATCAATTTTAGACAAGCACACTCACACGAAACATGTTCGAGGAAAAAGAACTTCATCCGAACAGATGGAAATATTAATCAATTATATAACTGATAATAAAATAATTATCACAGGAAAAACCAGTCCCAATAATATCAAAGAAGTAGATGAACATTCGGAAAAAATAACCGGTTTACTTAATAATGTAAGAGGTGCAAATAAAACTGTCAAAGAATGGAAAATATTTTTCACCGAGTGGAAAAGTAAAACACGCAAAAAGGCTCGAGAAATAAAAGTGGGTTTCACAGGAACAGGTAAAGTTAATATTAATTTATTATTGGTAGTAACAAATTGTAAAATTATTGTCAATTTATGTAGGTGGAGGCCATCCGAAAGAACTGAAATTGACAAAGGTAGAAGAACGATTGATTTCATTGTTAGGCAAAGTTTCAATTGATGGCAGTGTAAATTTACCACCAGAAATTGATCCATTATTAATAAACAATGAAATTGATATTAATAAATTAGACATTATTATGGACGTAGGAAATATAGACGAAGTAGCAGGGATTCAAGAGAGAAAATCTCCTAAATGGGGCGAATGTATGAGAGGGACTTTGCAAGAACTACCATCAGACATTATTATTGCTTCTGTAAAAAATACTACAGAAAAAAATACCTGTGAGCCTGAGAGTCCGTGGGGGACTAACCAAAACACACGAGTACCAATAAATATTAATTCCTCTGGTCAGGGCCAAAATAAAAAACAAAATAAAAAATACGTAAGAAAATATATTTCATCTACCACAGCTTTAGAAAAGTCTGCTGAGATATATGCAGAAAGCATAAAATATATGTAATGCTATGATCATATTTGCCGAAAGCTTAAAGAAAATAGCAAATGCTTTTGAGCATTACGCTCAAGCAACTGAAAAGCTTGCCGAAGCTCAAAAACAATAAAGTTAACATACCAAATTATATGTAGATATACTTACTTGTTGTCAATTACATTATTATAAGATTACATTATTATAAGTTAATAAAACTACAACATATTTTCAATTTGCTGAATTAATCCGTTTCTAATACGTCGATCTTCAACAAGCCATTGCATCCCATCCCATCAAGATTGTCTATAATTTCTCTGTCATTATCACTATCGTCATCGTCAGGAATATTGTAAGTTCGGCATAAATTGTGCAGAACAACACATGTATAAATAATATTTCCCGCTGCACCGTGGCTGTAATGAAGCACTCTGTGTTTTAGTAAACATCGAAATCTTTGCTTTAAAACTCCGAAAGCTCTTTCAATTGTATTTGCTTCAGCATTTTCTATTGGAGTCATCAACCAAGGTTGCAAAGGTTAACCGGAATCTCCAAGTAACCACCCTGATTCTCTACCTTGTATGTATTGGTCTCTTAAATAGCGATTTATTGTGGAAACGGTCCAGATTGCTGCATCATGCGTAGCTCCTGGATAACGAGCATTTACGGCCAGAAATTTTAAATTTGCGTCACAAATGGCTTGGACATTTATGCTGTAATACCCTTTTCGATTAAAATATGCTATTGCGGGTTCATCCATATTTTCTACGAGAGGTGCTATTATTGATACGTGAGTACAGTCGATTGTACCAATTACATCGGGAAACGAATAATTTTCCATGAACTCTTGTTTTACAAGCCTCATTTTAACAGGGGTAGTTGGAAATTCTACATATCTTGGCAGCAAATTATTTGTGAATATTCTTGTTATTTCCGTAATACTACGGCTGACGGCTGGTTGTCCCATAGCCAAATGTGAATCTTTACCAACACAAGCTTGATAGATCCTTGGCTTATGAAATGTAAGACAGCAAGTAACTAAAATAATTCAAATGATGTTTTTACGTAGGTACGTATACATATCTTTTATTATCTTACCTTAAGATGAATTGGTATGCTAGTATCACGAATACCTGTGTACATGTAAGGTGAAATTTTTGGTATGAGTATGTTTAACACAAATAATATCGGTAATCGATATAATTTTCTAAAATTAAAATCACTTATTTCAAATGGGTTGCTCCTGTCACGTAAATATTTATTTTCTAGTATCATTTTTCTTCTATGCATGTAAATTAAATTAATCATTTATATAATATTAAATTAATCAGTTTTTATAATGACGTACCGTTCTCTTTGTTGTTCTGCATCATTTACAAAATTTAATTCCAAGAAAACACCCAGCGGATTCATAGCTAACACGGCTAACAAACCTAGCAAGAGGTAGCTGAGGTTTTATCAAAATAAACAAAGATTTTGTAAAATATAATTCAAACAAAATATTCAGGCATTTCATGGTTAACAGTTAGCAAGTGCTATCGAGGTCTTGCCAAAATTAACAACATTGTTAGGTAAAATGGTTAAAATTTTAACCATTTTGCGATTGTAGATACGAAATTTGTAAAAAATGGTTAACTAACAAGTCACGTGGTACTTAGCAATGGTTAATTCTTAACCATTTCCTTATAGAATTAGGCTGAATATTTGTTTTACTAAGTTAAAATTCTCTCTTAATCTATAAATATCCCCAAACTGACTTGTAAATATCTAGGATCTAAACTTTATAAAATGCAAAATACTTATTTCTAGTGAAGAACATCTGTTTAGCATAGTTAAAAATAATACAGTTTACAAATTACAATATCACAGTTAAATATATCAGCATTATCGGTGTTCCTGTAAAACGGACAGTTTTATATTTTCTTATTAATATATCTATGCTGCCATCTATTGGTGTGTTTGCGACATGGACAAATGAACTCCCGGAAAACGATTTTTTGACATTGTTTCGTAAAATGACAAAATAAAAAGATTAATAAAATTAAATGCACCCACCGAATTACAAATACGTTTGCATATTCATATTTTATGGTAGATAATCAATGAAATATTTACAGGTGTATTCTTTATTCTAGAAGGTTTTGAGGTTATGGCAAATCATTCTAGTTACGGAAAATATAGTTCGGTTCTGGTTTCTGCGTAAGCTTGCCGTAAGAAGTATCAATCAAACTTCTTGATATGTGAATGTGTACTATAGGCAATTAATTTTGCCGTGTCTGTCACGTTACGTGTCTACCAAGCACGGTACTGTTTATGTAAATCGATATTAAATTTCAACCTCTTGTATTTTGTTAACCAAAAGGAATAGGACCATATTCAATGACATTTTTTGCTTAAAATGATCTCAGGAGTAAACTGTAGTGCAGGTAGTGATGCCGTCAAACGAGACAAAGTTAATTCTCGCCTCGTTTTAAATTTTCGACACGAGTAAAGTATACGCGCCTAGGTCATTTTCTCGACTATTTAATTCTCGTCCCGTCTCAATTTCTTGAAAAAAATTTGTTGCTATTTATTTGAAAATCTAGAAGTGACTGTACATTTCTGATAAATTTACACAATTCTTGTTTAAGAAATAAAAATTTTGTTTTAGAAAGTATTTTGACATTTTCGAAGAGAATAACAATTTTTTTTCAAAGTTTTAGTTTCGTCTCTTAGTTTAATATTTTTTTCTGAAATTAAAGGCCACACAAAACAATTTTCTCTACTCCTATGCTTTAATTAACTCAGGGGCGCGCCAACCCCCGTGTGCAATGTGTGCGGCGCACACAGGCGCCTGGACATTAAAGGCGCCGAAGCGCCTTAAAATTTAAATAAATTATATCAAAAATCGTAAAAGGTTGCGAAGTACTTAAAAATATTTCAATATCGCCTTTTGTTATAACTTGAATTGGAATCAATTAAATTGTATTGATTATTTTAGTAACTTCTTTTGAAGATTCTTTTTTAACATAAATAGCAGAACACGAGCGAAGTTACCAAATGAAGCGAAGTTTTTGGTGTGAATTCGTTTAGTCCCACTAGTTTTGTTAAAACATGCATTAGTTGACAACGTATAAACATGCATATGAACAAACTTTGTATTTGCTTTATTCTAGCAACAAGCACTGTATGTAGTAGTGTAGAATATTCAAATTTATCTAAGTAGGTACACGAATTTGTTTAATATGATTTGTTTAATTTACGTTATGAAATTAATAACAATATATTGATAGTTTTGGGAAAATTTGAGCAAAATTGTAAATTGTAAAAAATGTAGGTACAATTTTTAATTAGTTTTCATAGTGACACACTAGTAAATTTCATGCAAATGAATTTTTTTAAATAAAGGATGGGAGTAGACAAATTTAAATTGTAAACTCATTGCATAAGATACTAATATTAAATAATGTTTCAATATTTATACAATAATGTATTCAAGTATCATTGGCACAACCTTATACTATGTATTTATGTTATTATTTGTTACTTACCAGAGCTATTATACATGAACATATATATAAAATTGAAAAAGGAAACCTGGAATATCGGGCGTTTCTTGGACAACAAAAAAAAACCATTTTCAAGATATATTTTGAAATATTTTGCTTAAGTCAAAAACTCGATTTTGTATTTAAACAAATTTATTCACTGTTTACTTAGATACATACATTGTTCCATCAACGCCTACTTTTTTATTTATAAGCAATAGGAGTTAGTATAAGTACTTGATTTTAAAACTAGGAGGAGCGATTTGAAGTTATCACTCTGATCCATATTTACACTGTGTAAATGAGAATAATAGTTATTTAACAAACTAGTGTGTTAATGAGGACAATTAATAATTGAGACATTTTAACGCGTGTGAGAAGCGAACGCGTTGATTGTTGAGATTATTAATCGCCTATTAACACATGAGTTATTTACAATATTTTTTCGTTGGTCATACTTTTTTAATTTGAATTTTTTAAAATTTTATTCCATAACAAATTAGGTTAGTACCGCTTTAAATGTTCACTACAATTGTATTGACAACGACAACAATGGACAACTCAACAACAACAATCAACGAATCAACTGTTTTCAGGGAGAAGCGGGTGGCGGGTGCAGACAGTTCACTTAATATTGATTAGCAGTACTAAATCCCAAATGTATTTTCGGTTTTAGAATGATGTTATTATTTTTATATTCATTTTAAAGCAATTCTACCTAGATATTATTTACCTAGAAGTGTGAAAATCATTTCTTTTAATGATAAATTTATTAACGGATTAATCGGCAAGAAAGGGCATAAGATATTAAAAAATACTCATATGTAGTTGTTAATTGTATTTTATTCCAATATTTCGCTACCAATTTTGGTGCTTCATCAGGGAAACTAAAACGGTTACAAATATAAATTTTGTAAGGTTAACAATATTAAATTGATACTTACAATAATTATAACATATACGCTTGACCCGTAGTAAGTTATGTGCTGAGAGCTGTCAATTGCAGTATATTGACTATAGTAAGAAATAATAGTTTTCTGTACTTTATATCTACAATTTAGCAAATATGAATGAAAGACAGTGAGGAAAAAGCGTTAGGAAGGTGTGTTGTGTTCCTGATTGTACTAATAACCAGCGTTACAATTGCGAAATTAAGTTTTATTCATTTCCGAATCGCAACTATGAAACGGAGCGAAAGAAAATTTGGATATTTCGTGTTCGAAGGCAGGGATAAGCAAATTTCACTTAATTCTACACTCTTATATTTTATTGTAGTTATTGTATTTTGTGAAGTAATAAGCTATATGTGTTAAATTACACTTTCGGAGCCGATTGTAGATCCTTTGTGGTATTTATCTAACATATATGTTCCATCTTTAAATATTTAATAAAATTTTCAAAACACTCTTACCTTATAAAATATGAAAAATATATCCAAATAAAATTTCGAATTGGAAACGTCAAATCACGAATTTACTAAAAAATCTTGTTTTATAAAAAAGGCAATTCCACTCATAGTTTTTCATCCAATCAAAACACAGTATTTTGCTGAATTGTACCAATCACAGACGAACTACAGTGACAATTTTCACTAGTGAAAATTGCCGCGTAGCGTTGCTTAGATATTATGTCAGTTGATGATTGTTTTAAAAATACATTACTTTTTTTGGAATAAATAAAATAATTCCAGAAATTTGTCAAGCCGAATACCATACGTGAAAATACCATACGACGCAACAAGCAGTCGTAACCAGACGGCAAAAATTGCCGGCAAAATCATACTCACTAATGGTATTATACAGTGTGTCTGTCGTAAAGGTGTACATAGGAGATTAACATTAGTCCAGTCAAATTAGAGTTTCACCTCGGAATGAGAGATAATAAGCTGGAAACTCGTATACACCTTCATTTTGGCGTTCTAAACGTTGTCTCAAAAGTCTCATAAAATCTCGTGTCTGCGTCGTAAGTTATTCGAGGTCAAAGATCACAAAACTCGGTTTTTCGAGATTATCTAGGTTTCTATAGCTCAAATGATGTTAACCTATTATAAAAATTGTAGAGAATAAAATTTCCTACAACTTTGGTATTAAAAAAAAATGTCTCCGATCAATAGTTCAAAAGTAAAAGGAACGCTTTTAAAAAATTTAATTATGGCATTAATTTATGTCATAATATACAAAAACGACTGTAACTTTTCAACACATTAAAATATCGACTTCCGGTCTGAAGCATTCAATTCTTAAGACTATTTTCAATCTACAATACAATTTTTAAATTTTTGGAGATTACAAGTTTAGCCAAAATTTAAACAAAAAAAATAATTATTTTTTTGTATTTTCATAAATTATTGTGTTTAATCAGCTCTAATTTCTGAATGAATCGAGATATCAACTTTCGGTTTTCAGCATTGAATTCCTGAGACTTTTTACTATAAGGTACATTATTTCAAAAATGGTTTAAAGAACTTTGTTGACCTGAAATTTTAAGTTTTTCTCCGAGAGAATATAGTGAAATTTTAGTTTTGTTATAAATTATTGTATTTAATCAGCTCTAATTTCTGAACTAATTAAGATATCGACTTCCGGATTCCAGCATTGGATTTCTGGGACGTTTTTCTATAAGAAACAATATTTTTAAAATCTTTTAAAGGTATGTGATGACCTAAAATTTAAAGTAATTTATAACAAAACTAAAATTTCACTATATTCTCTCGGAGAAAAACTTAAAATTTCAGGTTACCAAATCTTTTTAACCATTTTTGAAATATTGTACCTTATAGCAAAAAGTCTCAGGAATTCAATGCTGAAAACCGAAAGTTGATATCTTGATTCATTCAGAAATTAGAGCTGATTAAACACAATAATTTAAGAAAATACAAAAAAATAATTATTTTTTTTGTTTAAATTTTGGCTAAACTAGGACCTCCAAAATTTTAAAAATTGTATTGTAGATTGAAAATTGTCTTAAGAATTGAATGCTTCAGACCGGAAGTCAATATTTTAATGTGTTGAAAAGTTACAGTCGTTTTTGTATATTATGATATAAAGTAATGCCATAATGAAATTTTTAAAAGCGTTCCTTTTTCTTTCGGCCGTAACTTTTGAACTATTGATCGGAGAAAATTTTTTTTAATACCAAAGTTGTAGGAAATTTTATTCTCTACAATTTTTATAATAGGTTAACATCATTGGAGCTATAGAAACCTAGATAATCTCGAAAAACCGAGTTTTGTGACCTTTGACCTCGAATAACTTACGACGCAGACACGAGATTTTATGAGACTTTTGAGACAACTTTTAGAACGCCAAAATGAAGGTGTATACGAGTTTCCAGCTTATTATCTCTCATTCCGAGGTTGAGCCCATTTTTTTGCTTAAATGACTGGACTACATGGGAAATCAGTTTTTTGCCTGCCCTTGCTCCCCAAATTATTTTAGCGAAAAAATTTCAACTGCATGTTTTAAAGAATACAATTCTGCATCTAAATTATTAAACAAATTATTTTTTTTGCAATTCATAGTTGTGAAAATCCACTTTAAAATTTAATAAAATCGCTCTTTTAATAGTGGTTAGCCGTGAATTTCAGAAAACAATTGTGACAAATGCATAATATAAAAATTGTCAAAGTGACAGGCAGTTTGTTTAAAATTGATTTTAGGTTAGATTTGTACAGAGTGATCAAAATTCAAAACAATGTGATAGTCACGTGACCCGCAATTTTCCTAAATGACATCAAAATTTGATTTCAAGGAAGAAAAGTTTGATATCCAAGTTCATGGGCGTGCGAATCAGGATAAAAATAATTTTATTTTAGTAAGTATTTTAGTACCCCTGATCGAATATATGCTTCGATAATAAACTTATAGTGTTCGCCTGTTAAAACCATTTCGGGTGGTAAACTTAATATAAACACATTTACAACTTACAAATAAAATGACATTTTGTCATGAAAATACATGCCACTGGATTGACAGCTAATGCTAATAATTTTTTCCGTGGAGTAAAAATTGAGCACTACCCAGGTCATTTGATTATCACTTAGTTTTGATCACACTGTATAACTAAAAATTACCTTACAAAGGTAAAAATAGACGAGGCAAGGTTTTTGGGCTATAAAGTTGAAAATTCAACACAAGCTAGTGAAATACTACCATTTTACGCATAAAGAAGACGTGAAATCAATTGTTGAGGCAAATTCTCACTACACTAATAACACTCAATTAATAGGCGACTGTCAAAGGAGTCTTTGATTTAAAAAAGAATGAAATTAGCGACGATAGTTTCGGTCCTCAACTAAAGCGATTTATAATGACAAAGTCTAATGCAAATTGATTGAGTCAACAAGGAAACTTTTTTATCAAACTCTACCCATCTCAAATTGCATTGAACAACAAGGAAATATTTTCTATAAAAATGTACCCATCTCAAATTGCAATAGTAAACAAAAAATCACTATATAACTCCGATACTCCAGAATTGAAGAATCACCTTAAACCTTGCCGTCTCGTCTTTTTTCTTCAGACCATGTCAAATCGGTGGCTGTCGTCCATTCAAAAATGTCGTCTTTTCGACAAATTTACAGAATAACTTAAAAACTTAAACGTATTTTAAATCTTAAGAACTAAAATGCAAATCATGGTTCGCGCCATCGAACTGACGAGGTAAGATAAGTCACGTTTTATATTTGTTGGTCGCATAAACCTATGTATCGGATGTCCGCAACGCGGCTACTGCTATTTTTGTACCTACATTATACTTGTTTTTAAAGAATATAAGGAAACAACAAATAATATAATTATTGTAACAAAAAAATATTGTTTAACTTTTAATTTTCTTCAATTCAATTTAATTTATAACAAATTATTCAACTAGTCCATTATGGAAGAATGTCTTCCACTGACATGCATTTTGCGCCTTCCAATATAGTAAAGTTTATGTGTGGTCTGAACCGTCGAATGAAGATATGAAGAGATGACTTCATGCAACGCTCACATGTAACAATATTCAAACTGATTGGTCAGCCCCTTCTTCTTTCACAACTATACGGTTTCGAACGCATTCTTCCATAAAGTGTTAACTAATAGAATTTTTTTATCTACTGAAAAATACCTACTTCATTCTCGAATTTAGAGTGTAAATTAATGAGCAACTCAACACGAACTGAATGTTTCAGTTGAAGTTTATATATCAACATGGTCTGAAGAAAAAAGACGGGACGGCAAGGTTTAAGGTGATTCTTCAATTCTGGAGTATCGGAGTTATATAGTGATTTTTTGTTTACTATTGCAATTTGAGATGGGTACATTTTTATAGAAAATATTTCCTTGTTGTTCAATGCAATTTGAGATGGGTAGAGTTTGATAAAAAAGTTTCCTTGTTGACTCAATCAATTTGCATTAGACTTTGTCATTATAAATCGCTTTAGTTGAGGACCGAAACTATCGTCGCTAATTTCATTCTTTTTTAAATCAAAGACTCCTTTGACAGTCGCCTATTAATTGAGTGTTATTAGTGTAGTGAGAATTTGCCTCAACAATTGATTTCACGTCTTCTTTATGCGTAAAATGGTAGTATTTCACTAGCTTGTGTTGAATTTTCAACTTTATAGCCCAAAAACCTTGCCTCGTCTATTTTTACCTTTGTAAGGTAATTTTTTGAGTTTAAAAAGGACGAAATTAGCGACGATAGTTTCGGTCATAACTAGTTGAGGACCAAAACCATCCTCGCTAATTTTATAATTTATACCTAACGATTTGTATGAAATTTCAAGTGCAGAATTCTCTTCACCTTCATGTTTAGTGTCTGTCAGATTGACATAAGAACAGCACAGCGTTGCCGTAGTTTACCACTGGTATTTGACCGAATGATATCTTATAAAGTAAACAAGTTTTACATAATAAAAATTAATAATATTCTTAATTAATTGATTTTAATCTCATTTTATTAGATAAAAATGCGAATAGACTGCGTTTACATACAATAAAAATGTTTATTATTATTTTTTATAAGTTGGAACCCTGATATCAAATGCATTGCGAGCATAGGAGATTCCCCTAACCCCTCACCACCCGAGTGTACCTCCTTAATTGCAATTTTCTGAATATTTGTTACTGCAGCAGCAGCTATTGCAAGTAATAAACGCCTTCTTCTATCACTATTCATTTTTACATCTACAAAAATACTTAACTATGCTCAGCTCATAGAATAATTATTTTCTCTGTTTCGGAACTAGAATGAGTTCATACCAGTTCTAATTTTGATGCTGGTATGAGCTTCATTACCTACGGTTTTTGGTGAAATTTTGTTATCAGCGACTGGTAGCTCTGCATTAAATAAACAAAATATCTAGGCAACGGGCAACGAACAATTTTGACAAAACGGGATTCACTTTTGACGTTAATTTTATTAATTTGAATCAAATGAAACATACAAACTGAATTAATATTTATATTTCATACAAAGATAAACTAAATAATATAAATATAATATTAATCTTGTTTTGTACTACAGCCGGTCTTAAAATTAATATAATTTTTGATCAAATTAATCCATACTTCATTCGTTTGCAAATCATCTTGGACCATTCGTTTGAGTTTTTGATATTGTTACAAAAATTGAATTAATTTTGTACTCAATTTCATCTATTAATATTATATTAGTGAATTCATCCCTTCTGCACACGCCGGAATAACCCATTATTGGCAGAACCTAAAAATATTGTTCTAAAATTATAATTTAAATATAATTACTAATATACTTAGCTTACTTTTATTGAAAAATAGTCTCTGTCGGGTGCTTCATTCATATATTTTTCTATCTGACAGTCTGACACAGGCCCAGGCAACTCAGATTATGTCGTCCCTTACCAGTGTTATAGTTTTCTTCCAACCTTATTGGTGGCAGCACAATGCAGACACTACAAATATTTTTGAAATATTTGAGCGGGCTATGAGAAAAATATGAGTGCCTGCGCAAAGCGCTTGCTAACTGTCACGAATTTTGTTCAGTTTACTTTCTGCCTGCGTGGTGAAAAGCGGTAAAAAGTATTGTAAAAGTGTTTAACAAAGCAAACTATTTCAATATTAGTTGAAGTAATATATTATATACATAAAAGGTAAGTTAATAAATACTAAGTTTTATATAAATTAAAGTTTAAAACATTTTCATCCCGTGCCTACAAAATATGTTAGTTATCCCTATACCACATTTTTATGGTATACTATATGCTACATGTAATTAAAGTAATAGGTTGTATTAAAACTGTTTTACATATTTGCAGGCGTTACTTATATCCGTGTTTAATATTTTATTTCTATTTTTACGTATCCTTTTCTTTTCCTATTCTAGAATAATATGCCTAGTACGTCTTGTTATGTACCTGGGTGCTATCATTACGAAACAAGATTTTTTTCATTGTCCGAAGAAGGAGATTTTGATGGAACTATGGACAAAAATAATCAATTTTCATTGTATTTATTATACGTATCAAAATATGTTTTAAAACTTATTTAAATTTTTATGTTAAATTTTAATATTACCTATTTTCCGGATACAAAATTACACGTCAACTGTAATGCATAATATGTTTCAAAATTATTATTATGAATAGCCATTTTATTCATGTTCACAATAATATTGTAAGTTTAATTTATTGTTACATTTTCTAAACCAAACTGAAATCACAAGATTTCTAGTGTTGCTTACATTAAATTTTTAATATTTTTTTTATGAACTAATTACCTACTTCTTTTTGTATTAGAAATAAAAAAAATCTGCTGTGGCCAGCACACGACCTCTCGCCTAATTCTGCTTATTCTACTAATCTAATAAATAGTTTTACTTACATTTTAATAGTTTCATGTTCATGTAATATGTAAACGATAATGTAAACCAATATGCAAGCAAAAGATGTCCACTGTACTGTCACTGTCATAATAATTCAAATTTTATGTAGAAACAAATTTCATATCATGGACAACAAGATACTGGAATTTCAAAAAAATAGAATATTAATTGTACTTTATTTTATTGTTAAATACTTCCAGATTCAGCAATTTGTATTTATAATTAACTGTACACATAGATAATTACAATTCCTTTTATTTTTAATTGCAAAAATTGTCATAAATAAATAATGTACCAATATATTTAAGGAAAACTTTTCCAAACTTCTAAAAGTACTACTTCCGGTTTGCGGATTTCTACCAAAATCTTATCCGGTGTTAAGATACTTATTAAAACCTTAAATATGAAATTTGGTTATAAACGGTTTGATACTTTTTAAGTTATCGTGGACGAAAAATCGTCAATTCATACAAACGCACACACACACACACACACACACACACAGACATCATCGTGAAAATAGTAAATTCGTATTCTAGAGACCCTGAAACGTGCTTATACACCAAAAACTCATACTCGAAAATTTTGACCCATTACAATACCTCTCTTATAGAATATGAGGCGAGAGGTAAAAATGGTAGAAATCTTGATAATATAGCATAGTTACTTAATAAGTTTGTAGGATTTTGTATATTTATGTAAAGGAAATAAATAATATTTTATACAACAATTTTGTATTACTTTTAAATTTCATTTCCAGGAATAAAAATTAAAAATATACAAAGAATCAAGCTGGCTGTGCTCAAATTTAGTTGAAACCCAATGCGTTAGGTGAACCACAATCGCTGTCTTCCGGTTATCATAAAGGTGCGTTTACATAGAGCTTAGTGCCGTTGCCTTGCTATCGTGGTGTTGCTGCGGCGGTGTATTGCATATGCGTTGTAAGGATAGCGTTCACATAAAACTTAGTGGCGTTGTTCCTATGTTTTACCTACAACCTATAAATTAAATGGTTATCTGTCAGACATAATGGAGCAGATACAAGCAAGTATTATGCTAAATATTTTGGCAACTGCTGCTACAATTTTAATTAAAAATAAAAAGAAAAATAAACGGCGTTGGTGGATTCGCCCAATTTATCGAAAGAAATATACACAAGAAGATTACCATAACTTATTACAAGAAATGCGTCTCCAAGATAAAGAAATGTTTTTTGTGTATACTAGAATGTCTACCGAAGCGTTTGATTACCTGTTGTCTTTAATAGGACCGCAACTTAAGAAAAAATCGAATCGACCAAGTATTTCTGAAGGTTGTAGGCTAGCAATAACTTTAAGGTATATCGTATTAGAATTGAATGTATTTATGCATTTTAACGTGAACTCATGATTTTTATAAAGGATATTGGCATCTGGTGATTCGCTGCAATCAATTTCATTTGCGTTTCGAGTTGGAAAATCTACCGTTTGCAGTATATTCAAGGAAACATGTCAGGAAATCTGGAATATTTTGCAACCAATTTATGTGAAACCACCTGATAAACGTGCTTGGGAATTAATAGCAAAAGATTTTGGAATGCAATGGCACTTGCCTCATTGTCTCGGGGCAATAGACGGGAAGCATGTAGCCATAAAAGCACCTAATAATTCTGGATCAATTTTTTATAATTACAAAAAATTTTATAGTATAGTGTTATTTGCTGTTTGCGATTCCAAATATTAATTTACACATGTAGACATAGGTGCTTATGGTTCGCAAAGTGATGGAGGAGTTTTTCGCGAATCAAGTTTTGGATATTTATTAAACACTGGAGCCTTAAATATACCAGATGATACACCATTGCCTGGTACAGATAAACCAGTACCTCACTTTTTTGTTGGCGATGAGGCTTTTCCGCTGTTATTAAATCTTTTAAGACCATATGGTGGACGCCAACTTAGTGATGAATGCAGAATTTTCAATTATAGATTAAGTAGAGCTAGAAGGATTATTGAAAATACATTTGGAATTTATGCTGCTCGATGGCGCATATTTCACAAAACTATATATGCATATCCAGAAAACGTGGATAGTTTAATAAAGGCAACAGTTTGTTTACACAACTACATAAAAAAATTTGAAGAATGTAATGTACGACATGAAGAAAGAAGATATTTTACAGAAAAAAGTGTAGACCGTTATCTCGACAATGGAGAATGGTATCCAGGAGAATGGAGATCAGAACTAGCAGATAATGGAGCACTGCAGTCAACGAGGAGGAGATTGGGAACAAGAAATGCAAAAATGAATGCTATTTCATTTAGAAACTATATGAAGGATTATGTTTGCAATACCTATCCTGTTCACTGGTAGCTAGAACATATTAATAAAACAAAATAATTTTGAGTTAAATAACTTACATTTAATTATCTGTTATTTAAAAAAAATACTCATATTATAATACTATTTATACGTAAACAAAAAAGGAAACACATTATGATTATATTATTTTAACGTTTTTTTTTTGTATAATTATGTAATATTTGCTGAATTTCGAGTATAGCATCATCCCGATAATCCTCCGAAATATAATTCAAGCTTTCCCCCACAAATTTACCAAAAGTCTCCAGCATATTATGTGGTTTACTGTTTTGTGGTTTTACTGCATTTGAAGTCGCTTCAGCTGCTGAAACTAAACGACCAACTAATACTTCAACATTTTCGGGTTTTGAACATCTGGGTCTCTTCATTACAGGTGTATTTCTGCCGGAACTAGGCGGTGATTTTATAATTATCGCATCAGTTGGTTTTGTAATTTTTGTATCGGTTGGTTTTGTAATTTTTGTATCGGCTGGTTTTGTAATTATTGTATCGGCTGGTTTTGTAATTATTGTATCGGTTTGCAGTTCTTCACTATCCCATGAATCTTCATCAGTTACATAAAGTGTCTCAGAGTACATCATTTCTGATGGTGGCATTAAAAAAGTTTCATCGTCTTGTTCGTGTTCGGCAACAAATCTTGATGTTTCAAATATATTTGTGGCAGTTCTGTTATGAAAATAAAGTTTTATTAATGTTATGTTGTACAAATATTAGCAAAATGACATACTTTCTTTTGATTTGAACAGAATCTAGGAAACTTAATGTGTCCATTAGTGCCCACGGTTCGAAATCTTGTTGGCCAGCTCCAGATCGCGATGCAGTGTCGATTTTAATTTTTTCCTTTCTGTATTTTTCCCGAAGTGCTTTATATCTAGTTGTAATAATTTCCACTAAACATAAATGTTGAAAAATTATCAAACATATAAAAAATAGATTCGGTTTTTCAACCTCCCGATAAAGTTCCGGATAACTATTTATCAGATAAATTATCTCGAACGACAAATAACTTATCGGACACTTCATCCAGAGATGGATAAACCTATCTTTAGTTTTGATATTTACCTGATGAATTTAATTTTAATGCAGGTTCCTTAAAAGAATTTGTTTTTTTTGTATTATCTCGGTAAGATGAGCTCTTCTTATTCCATATTGCTGGATACTGCCCCAGCAATTCTGCCAATTGCGCATCAATGTTCATGATGCTGAAATGAATATAAAAAATATTATTAACTATTCACATTTCAACATAATTGAAATCTAAAAAATATATTTTTAATTTATATTCAACACTAATATGTACAACTTGTATATGTACATAATAACAAAAATGTTGTTTGAAATTATTCAAAAGAAATATTAATTAACTGTTTTATTATTTATCTACTTACATGAATTGTGATATTTTTGACAGACTTCAAAACTCTGTGCACTGTTCTTTCCTTTTTCTTTCACTAGGCTTCTCTTTTCACAGCGGCTTCTGATTGGCTGTTGCTTACTGGTGCGTTGCATTGCCGTTGCTAGAGTTTGGAGTTTGCAAACTTGAGCAATGCAACGCACTTACACTACCAACGCGTTAAGTCATTGTGAACGGTCTCATTTGTTTTACACAAGCGAAACTGTCTGCACTGCAATACAACTGCAAGACCGCTGCACTACCGTTACAATAAGTCGTATGTAAACGATACTTTAGAGTTGACGATCTGAATATATATATATATATATATATATATATATATATATACCGGGAGTTTTTTTTATTAGTAAACATAGGGCAGGTCATTACCATAGTTACAGTGTTACAGAATGACAGCAATGTATTGGAGCGTCTTTTTTATCAGTAAACATAGGGATAATTACATACTAAAATAAATATAAATTAAAGAAATGATAAATTATTTATTTATATTTTCTACACTTAAGAACTAGGTAGATACCTACATTAAGCTAATGAGAATTTTTTTAAACGAATTAAATGCTCAAAATTGGAACCATTATCTTCTAAACAATATCCTAAACGATTATAAAAATAATTTATAGCATTTGCTGGGGAGTAATATTTTGGAAGCAGCACTAATTCGATTTTTTAATTGTTCAACATTCATTCTGTCACCATTGTACACATTATTTTTTAAGTGTCTACCTAGTTCTTAAATTCTCATTAGTTTAATGTATCTCCCTAGTTCTTAAGTGTGGAAAACATAAATAAATAATTTATCATTTCTTTAATTTATATTTATTTTCGTATGTTAATTATTATCCCTATGTTTAATGATAAAAAAAACGCTCTAATGCATTGCTGTCATTCTGTAACACTGTAACTATGGTAATGACATGCCCTATGTTTACTTATAAAAAAATCTGCTGTGTCCGCCACAGTACTTCCCCGATTATAAGTTTTAATAACTTACTTTCGTAACGCCGTTAATTTTATGCTTTATTCTGCAAAATTTAAATAAATTTATCATTTTTCCCCAAACTATTTAAGTTGATACCAACTTCGGCATAATTTAAATACCATAAAAAATCTGATACTTATTCACTAAAAACTCACACTCGAAAATTTTAACCCGTCATAATATCTTATAGCCTTATAGAATATAATGCGGAAAGTAAAAACAACTGACCATTGTTTAAATGTTGTTATTGATTCTTCGACTAATATTTTTTTCCAGAAAACTTTAATTTGATAATACACTTGAACAAATTTGATTAATTTTTTGAGAAACAATAATTGATTATCGCATAAATGTCATTTTTTACATTTTTATTAAACTTATCTCCCCGAGAGCTTTAAATTGACACCAAACTCGGTATAATTTGAATAATGTATGATAAAAAAATTGACGATCAGTTAAAGCTTTAATTTGATACCACACACGATAGTATTTTAATAAAAATAAAATAAGATATGTTTATAAAGTTGGTACCACTGGTTGAATAAAAAAATTTGAGTAATTTTTTGAGAAACAATTGAAAATCGTATTAATGTCATTTTTTACATTTTTTAAAAACTTATCTCCCTGAGCGATTCAAATTGACACCAAACTCGGTATAATTTGAATAATTTATAAAAAAAAAACAATTGACGATCATTTAAATGTTATTTTTGTTTTTCTACTAGAATTATTTTCCCAAGACCTTTAATTTGATACCACACACGATAGTATTTTGATAAAAATAAAAAAGTTTTGTTTATAAAGTTGGTACCACTGGTTGAATAAAGCTCATTAACGAACTTGAAGTCAGATTTTGGCTCAAGATCTTAAATATAAAATTTCAGTCCAAAATTCCAACGCGTTTTTAAGTTATCCAACATCCAGACAGACTAACAGACCGACAGACCGACAGACCGACAGACCGACTTTTTTTAAAATTATGTTTTTTGGGTTCAGTAGGGTCTGAAACGTGAAGATTCACCAAAATCTCGAACTGTCAAAAAATCACGATTACAATACTTCCCTCTATTACATAGATCGGGGAAGTAAAAAACTCTCTGTATATATATATATATATATATATTGAAGTGATCTGTGATCTGACATATTAATTTATTTGATTAATATAAAACAAATTTAAATAATATACAAAGCATCTAGGCAACAAACAAAACTCATCAATTGTCGAGCACAAATTACTGTCACCAACATAATTATTCTTCCAAAAAAATTCCCTAATGCAAACTGTCAAATAAATAAATAATTTAAATTGAATCAAAAACTGCCTCAACAGAGAAAATAGTATAAAACATTCGTTACGGAAGGCTTCTCTAGCACTCTTGCTAGAAAAAGTCGCCTTCCCTAACTTATGTTTTAATATACTATTCAGGTTCTAATACTGTCATTGTGTCATTTTTACGAAATTGTTTTGTATACGCATGCTTATGAATTAAAATTCTGTACAAAAATTTAATACCGTGTCAGACAGAAATTTAAATTTTCGTAACAAATTTTATTATAATATTTCGTATCAAAATTTAATATTAAATTTTGTACAAAACTTTGTATCGTGTCAGACAGGCTTAGTGTAAATGTGTTATTGATAAACTAAATATAAATCCTATTAAATCTTCTGGTAAAGTTAAAAATGTGAAGTCCCTGCTGTCAATGGAAGGCCTTTGGATCCCTGGATCAGGCCTTGTTCAAAACCTTTGTAGATTGCAAGCTATTCGCGAGATTATATGCTGACTTATAAGTCCATGACCATGAAGGGCATGTGTTCATTCCCGACAACTAAATACAATTTATTAATAACATATTTCAAGAGATAAACGAACGAATAGATTCTAAATTACTTACAGTTGATTTAAGTTTATCTCAGAGTTCAAATAGTCTTTCCTATTTCATGTGCTTTCATATAATTTCATTTCACTCTATTAACTTAAATGTTTTGACGTTTAACGCCGTGTGGACACTTATTAACCTAAATATTTGACACAAGTTTGTCATTTATGTCCGATTCTCTCTCTCTGTCTTTTATGCGCAACAGAGAGAGAGTTCCGAAATTTTCCTTTTCCCCAAGCGTCCGCCAAGGGAAAGCGGCGCTGGGGTAGGTACGGTCCGGCGATCATGAAACTCAAGTCTGTCTCTCTCTTCTTACGGGCGACCCAGTAGTAAGAGAGAGAAGAAACTAGTCGCAGAGCAGAATTCCGGTATACAGGGTGTCTGTTTTTAAATGAACCAGCATATATCTCGCTTATTTGTTGATTTAGCGTTTTTTGTCAAATACATGATTTATACAGTATCATGTGTAGTAAATGATAGCGGATGTGAATCCTTGGTATCTCTTCCGGTTTTTGAGGAAGTCATAGCAACTTTCAAATTTCAAATGGAACATTGTATTTTTTATTACGAATTTGAAAAGTACATTAAATTTGCTTTACGGTGGTATAAAAAAGTCATATGTTGTATTATTAAAATATTAAATTACGGACACTTAAATTATGCACCTATGAACGCTGAAATAAGTAAGCCTTGCCGCGAAACAAAAACAATAGTTGAAAGCAGTTACCTGCCAACATTTTGAACATCTTTTATTAAATTAAAGTTAGGTACTCTCGAGGTACTCTAATAAATGAATTGTTTTAATTATTCATAATATGCGTTTTCTTTATTATAATTAGATTTAAGAGATATTTTATTGTAATTTACATTCATTGTTGACAGGTAAAACTGCTTTCAACTATTGTTTTTGTTTCGCGGCAAGGCTTACTTATTTCAGCGTTCATAGGTGCATAATTTAAGTGTCCGTAATTTAATATTTTAATAATACAACATATGACTTTTTTATACCACCGTAGAGCAAATTTAATGTACTTTTCAAATTCGTAATAAAAAATACAATGTTCCATTTGAAATTTGAAAGTTGCTATGACTTCCTCAAAAACCGGAAGTGATACCAAGGATTCACATCCGCTATCATTTACTACACATGATACTGTATAAATCATGTATTTGACAAAAAACGCTAAATCAACAAATAAGCGAGATAAATTCTGGTTCATTTAAAAACAGACACCCTGTATAGTCCCGCGCAACGCGAACCGACGGCAACGTGATTTTGGTTCTAAACTAACTTTTTACCTTGCCTCGTCGGTTCGCTAGCGCGAACCTTGATACATTAAATAAATAAAAAGTTTTAAAAACCAGTTTGTTTTTGCTTAACATAACTTTATTAACAAATTAAATTTTTTTTAACATTTATGTAATTCCTAAGAAACAAATCTAATAATAATTAATCCTAAAGTTGAACTATTTACAATAAATATTCAAAAGTAGAACCGTTTTGGGCAAGACAATAGCCTAATCTATTGTAAAATGATGTTCTTACATTAGCTAAATGCTTTAATTCCGGTCTAGCTACATATTAATTTTTTGCGGATATTGTGTTCTAGTTGCAACTCTTAATCTTGGATTGTCTGTAGACTAATAACGCGTATTTTGTAGATTAGGTCTATTTATGTAATGTGAACGTGCATTCGTCAGAAAAGCAAATTGATTATAGAAAATTTTGGTCATCATTGGCCCTGTTTTGCATGTATTCGTAAAACATGCTTCTGCTTTCTTCATCATATGGGAATAGTTCTTGTTGTCCATGAAATTAGTACGAATAATAAGAATGTTTAAAACAAATTATGTAATGTATTTGTTATACAAATCTAACATAAAATCATTTAAACAAACTGCCTGTCACTTTGACAATTTTTAAATTATGCATTTGTCACAATTGTTTTCTGAAATTCACGGCTAACCACTATTAAAAGAGCGATTTTATTAAATTTAAAAGTGGATTTTCACGACTATGAATTGCAAAAAAATAATTTGTTTGATGATTTAGATGGAGAATTGTATTCTCTAAAACATGCAGTTGAAATTTTTTCGCTAAAATAATTTGGGGAGCAAGGGCAGGCAAAAAACTGATTTCCCATGTTAATCTCCTATGTACACCTTTACGACAGACACACTGTATATGAAAACACAAAAATTCCATGGCATACTCCCAGCTGTGTTCCGTGCATTTTTCAGTTTTTTCTTAATAACTTTCTTAATATGGTCAATATTGGGTTGAAACATACACTAAAAATATAGTCAAAAACTTCCTCTACCTATATGTCAAATGAAAAAAAACAATCAAATAAAGTATAATACCCGTTGCTAAGGAGTGAAAAAAAAGTTTTTTTTTTAATTTCTCACTGAAACTATGGCCCCTACAATAATGAAATATACAAAAGACACTAGTGAAAATAACCTTCTATCATATAAAAAAAGTTTAATGAAAATCGCATAAACGATAAAAATGATAGAAGAAAAAAAGTTTTTTTGCTAACATGATGAAAATATAGTGAATTAATCTAATTAGTATATACTAGCGTCAGGCCCACGGACTTCTTAAATTATGGACTGCTGGAGTATATGGGAGATGGCTTGAAAAAGTATGCTACGTATGGAGCAAAATTCGGGGAGTCGCAGAACCACTGCGCAGGCGAACTACATAATCACAGACATGCATTTCATGCAATCAAATCGTGCACGTCATGTCTGAGATTACCTAAGGCGAGATTGCTACTGCTGTCAGTTTCAATAACCTCTTTTACATTTTTAAACTAGCGTCAGGCCCCGCTACGCGGGCCTTCGGCTAGGTCGCGCTCCCGCGCGACAAGGGGGTTTCGCCCGCCTCGCGGGCTCAAGCACCGCGGACTCTGAATGTGAGACGATTCGGCACTTCGTGCCTCAATTATAACAATTTTAACATTTAGACTCTACCGAAAAAAATTATGATGAAATTATAATTATTTAAAATTATTCTTCTTCCTTCTTCAATACAAATTTTAGTTAAGCCATAAAAATTTTAGTATAGAACTACGCGGGCCTTCAGCTAGGTCGCGCTGCCGCGCAACAAGGGGGATTCGCCCGCTTCGCGGGCTCAAACTCCGCGAACTCTGAATATGGAAGGATTCGGCACTTCGTGCCTCAATTATAACGATTTTAACATTTAGACTCTACCGAAAAAAATTTTATGATGAAATTATAATTATTTAATTACAATTTCAAATTATTCATCCTCCTTCTTCAATATAAATTTTAATAAAGCCATTAAAATTTTAGAATATAATAAATATCCTGGTTATCCAACTAAAAACAAAAGATGATTGTCGAACGTCATCTTGAACAATATTGTAGGTAGGTACCTAATCAAAATTTTTAAATTGATATATCAAACTTGAAATGATTCTGTTAAAATTAATGACACTAAATTGCTCGAGCACTATGTTTCCGGTACGTCATTCCATCCGGTTGTGACGTCAGCTGCAAGCCCGCGAACATTCAGTTGTTTAATAAATAGAAACCTTGTTTAGTTTATTGTTACGTGCTGTCACGTATGTTTATGTATTTTATAATTCCATCTTATAATATAACGTTTTATGTTGTGAATGTGTCCTACTTTATTTGGAAATCTACGCCCTGGTATTTATTATTAGATTCTATTATTTTGAAAGGAAAAAAAAACAGAAGCTAATCACCCACATATTTATCACTCCTCATCATCAAGACCTTTACTTTGATATTAAAATCAATATGATTTTAACAATTTTAAGATATAAACAAATGACGATCGTCGGTCTCCATTTTGAACAATCAGCTCTTATCAAGACATACTCAATAGGTATGTTTTTCTCACAAATTTATATAAAAACAAAAGACAATCGTCGGCCACCATTTTAAATAATTTTATTAATGAAGTAGCCTTTATTTAACCCTTTAATTTGATATCAAATTCGATTTGATTCAATAATTTTTTGATAAAAACAATTTTATAAAGTAGTGTTCACCTGACTGATTTAAATTATTTTATTAATTAGGTAGCCCATGTCCAGCCCTTTAATTTGATATCAAACTGATATAATTCTATATTGTTTTTGATAAAAATAAATGACTATCGTCGGCCATTTTAAATAATTTTATTAATTAGGTAGGCCTTATCCAGCTCTTGAATTTGATATCAAACTCAATATGATTTTTAATAAAAACAAATGACAATAATTGTTAGTCGCCATTTTCAACAATTTTATAAAGTTAGTGCTCACTTGCTAGTTGAATGTAATATCAAACTCGATATTTTTCTATATAATTTTTTGTTAATGCAGATTGTCGACCTTCAATTTTAACAGTTTTGTAAAGTAGGAAGTAGGTACCTAGTGTTCCTCTAATCCTTTATTTTAGCATCAAACTCCATGAATTTGTGATACTTTCCGGGAAAAAAGTTCCTTTTTTGCTTTTTTATTTTAAAATAATGTTAATAATTTTTTCTTTGAATGTACCTAAACTTCTGACATCTTTTGTTGGGAATGTACTTACTTGAAATGTCAAAATAAAATAAAATTTAAAAAATGCTAATATTGATAAAAATACAAAAATTGTTCTTTCGATTATTACTTAATATAATTTACAAATTGCTTCTATTACTAATATAACTTAAGATACATACATCTGAAATATCGAATTGTAAACAGTAAACGTCAGTTTTGACAGAACATAGCATTGACTGTCAAAATAAAATAATTTTTCTTTAAAATATTATTAAAATTGATGAAAATATTTAAAATATTTACGCTCTCACTATTATAACTCAATATAATTAACAAATTGCTTCTATTAATTATATTACTTTAGATAAATGCATTATAAATATCGAATTGTAAACGTCAGTTTGACAGATGTAGCGTTATTCAACCGTCAATAGTCATTTGTTGAACTTTTGTTTATACAATCTCTGATCCACTGTTGAAGTATAGTTTTTAATTAATAAGTCAAAAACTATACTGTGTAGAACATTGAAACCTGGTCGCATGAACTCCTTATTAGTTGCTTACTATATATACCAATTTTTAAATCGATAGCTTAAACCATACATTTGTTATTAACGAAAAACAAAAAGTCAGTTTTTCGCATTTTTCTCAAACAAAAAAAATCTAAAACAATTGAATGATACATAAAAATGTGCGTCTCGATAACCTCTATCGTCTAGTGAAAAAATCATTAAAATCGGATAATCCGTTCATAACGTTGGCCCGACGCAAACCCGTTGTTAGGCAGACGAAAATATTAATTAAGCCTTTTAGTATACCGTGAGTTTTATTTAACGTGAAACATGGGATCTTTCATATCCATGGTTACGAATTTGACAGCAATGTATTAGAGCGATTCATTTAAAATAGAACATAGGCTGTCATTATCAAGTAAATATTACCTCTAAATTAGGGTTGTGTTGTTGAAAATAAGGTATATACAATTGAAGAAAAGATGCAAATGATACGTTGGTATAATGCAAATGTTAGCCTCAGACAAGTACCTATCTGATTTATTTCGTGTATTTGAGAATTTGTTATAAATTGTATTCTGAGAAAATATCTATTAAATGTTTATATTTCTTGCAACTTTTTTCACATCTAAAATGATTAGATATACATACACTCTAAAAAATGCATGCGTGTAAATTAAACTTGTGCCTTTGGTTAAAAATTTAGTGTTAATTTTTACACTAAAAACTCGTTAAAACAACACTACATTTTACACTACGCATGTGGTAAAAGTACACTAAGAACTAGTGTAATATTTTACACTAGATATGGAACTTTTCACAATAATAGTGCGAAAGTAATTATTTCAGTGTGATATTTCTGAAGATAGTGTAATATTACCGTTATAAAACATTATAGTAACACGTTCAGTGTAAAAATACCCTTCAACGTTCTGGTCACGTTGTTCATGTACAGAGTTGGTATACAGATCAGACGTAGTGGCGTGGGTTAGTATATTGTGTTGTTTGTGTTTAGTTTTTATACGTTTCATTTGGTTTTAGTGTTTGATCTTTTTGCTATACTTTCATATTTTGGAATGGTGCATAAACCTAATTATTATTGTGACTGCACGTGAAGATATTTTAATGTGGATGTGACCTTTTTACCCGCGCCCATGTTTGCTTCAGTTGAGATGTTACCAGTTACAACATGAAGATCCAAAATACCTAAAGAATCTATTGGGAAAAGCCGGAAAAATAATTCTTTTTAAACTAGTAAGTTAGAAAATTCATGTTATTTAATTAATTAATTTATTTTTAATACATATTTTACAGAATAATTTATCAAATTGGAAAAGGATATACTAAAAAAACAACCAATCAACCATTTCTAATCGCAGAAGGATCGATTCTCGGAGCTATACCTAACAAACTATTTTCTTGTCATCGACGAGTCATCGATAATACAACACCAATCCCATGTGTGAAGCAATGTAATCCAGCAAAAGCGATCATAACCTTATTTCAATCCTATTACGTATTTCAATTATTATACATATTTCTATAAACTATACATAATATGTCTACTGTATATTGTAGGTACCTAACATAATGTATACTTAATCTGGATGTAATATTAAATTTATAATATATTTTGCATAAAATCCTACTTTTTATTTTACCCTATTTTAACACTATATAGTAACACTAATATTTTACACTAAAATTTTTACACTCTCAACGTGTAACTTTTAACCGTTTGTGCTTTCGTTAAAGTACACTAAAATTAACCATTCTTGGAAAAGTAAAAGTTAACACTAAATATTCTGTCCTCGATGGTACACTATTTTTGGTTAGTTTAGTGTTAAATTTAACACTATATTTTTTAGAGTGTACATATTTCATTTGCTATGTTCTATTTTAAATGAAACGCTCTAATACATTGCTGTCAAAATCGTAACCATGGATATGAAAGATCCTATGTTTCACGTTAAATAAATCTCACGGTATAAGAAGATAGTATATAAGATTATTTCGTTTTATATAAAAAATCGATATTTTATAATACTCAAAACTTTTACTACGAGTTTATAATCTAACATTAATAACAATAATTATTGTTTTGTTTAAATTTTACAGATTTTACTTGGTATATTTAAATTTGGTACCATAAATTCCCCGAATTTAGTGTCATGCGCGAGGTTCAATTTAGCATACATCTGTTACACAGCTCCAACCGTCCATAATTTAAGAAGTCCGTGGTCAGGCCCCGCTACGCGGGCCTTCGGCTAGGTCGCGCTACCGAGTAAATGCCACACCACCGAAAACCACAGCGTATAAAAACCATACCGCCTAATAACCACACGTCCGAAAAACCACAGCGTATAAAAGTTCCCCCACCACAATATCCAGCTACCCATATACCAATTTTCACACTTCGATTTGCACATTTGTACCCAAACTAATCAATACTAACAAAACCCTAATTGAGTCCAACAAATCTCCGTTTTTTTTAAATAAATTAATCAATACTAACAAAATCCTAATTGAGTCCAACAGAACTCCGTTTTTAAAAAATAAACTAATCAATACTAACAAAACCCTAATTGAGTCCAACAGAACTCCGTTTTTTACCTTCCGCTTACCTGTAAAGTAGTGTGGCGGTGCGTGACTCCTAAGTTAGGTGAGTCTCAAAAAAATGCGCCGCAGGCGAATTTTTTTTTTGTTCAAGGTCAAATGCTTTAAACGCCTTTAAATACTTTGTATCATAATTTCAATGAAACGTTCTAAAATAAATTTTTTACGCATAAAATCAATAAAACAATAGAACTTTATTTCATTACTTAAATAAATAATTTTTTGTGAGTCAAGATAAAACGCTATAATCGTAAAAACAGCAGATAATATTTTTATTCAATTTTGACGTTTTCAACAGCTATTATTAACTCCATAGTAGTTGGAGATCCAAGCATCTGTAGCTCGCTTATTTAAAGACGACCTTTGGTGTCGCTCCTCTAATAATTAATTTTACATATTCTTATAGGAAATTTTCCGACGAATCTAATGGTGTTAATCGCCGTTTTCTATTTTACTGCGTTTATTCAAAATCCACAATTTTCAAAAAAATTACTACTTTCTGTCTACAACACATTTTTTAACTTTAACTTCTTATATCTCTAGTATTTTTTATGATAACTTAAAAGTTCTTTTTGCTTTTTATTCATTTAAGTATTTCCACCGTACTGAAGTAAGAAAATTGCAATTTCATTGTTTATAAAGTGATGAAAAAAATTTAAAACTAAAAACAGACATGCCAAATTTACGATTTTGCAGTGTAATTTTCAGTGAGCGTACAGCTATGGTAATCTTAAGAGATAGACCCATACATACTAACATACTGCGACAAAGTAAAATTTTGTTCTTGAAAATTTTTTCATATAATGTACCAGTTCTGAGAAAAACGAATATATAAATAAAACTTCTTTTGTGCTGGCGTTCGCGCGGCCCGCAGTCATGAGTTTAGCCGTTAGCCTGTGCTGTGATGCAGTCAAACGTTTGTATTTTTATATTATTTTAGTTTAGTTTTAAGGAATTTTTCACATCATAATTGTATAATAAACAATAATTTAACCTTTCGTTTCATACTGTTGCAAATTTGCAACATAGATATTTTTGATGTTTATTTCACATTTAGGTGTTCATAGCAGTGATTCCATGATGTTACAAACTTGCAATATTCCTACTTATGTCAGAGAAATTTACTTGTGGCCAAAAGATAGTGCTTGTGTTCAAATATTATTTTTGTTTTAGTGTGTTACATGTCAGACGAATAAAACAAGACAAATAATTTTTAGCATCGCACTGAAGATGATTCAATAAGAATCGAAACGTTTGCAATAACTAGGAGTATTTGATTTTATTTCAACCCTTATCCATTTTTCGACGATCCAGTATTTTCAAATTGATATTTTTGGATACGAATACTTTAATTTTATTCATAATGTTTTAAATTTGTAACATGTTCTATTTTAATTATTTATAATAATTATATATTTTTTCTTTCAAAAAATTTTCTTTATTGTATCAATTGATGTTAATTTAAGTTGAAATAATTTTTGTTGTTGATATTTTAAAATTCATGAAACGAAGGGTTAATGAATCCTTTTAGATTAGAATTGGTATAATGTAATATAAATTATTAAAATAATTTGAAATGCAGTACACAATTAAATACAAAACTATAATTCTACCCTATTAAATTATTCCACATTATTTACACATTTTCCTTCACACATAGATCGTACAGTATAATATAATTTTATTTTTGATACATTTACATTTAGAGTATAAATTAGATATATTATAAAGCGGTTTTGGACTTTGATTCATATGAATTGGTATAAGTGAATTATTATCTATTTTCGATTCCGCAGTTGTAGGTTTATAATTGGGTTCTATCAGTGAATATGAGTGAGTATGAGTATGAGTACTCACTGGTTCTATGATACTTTTAAATATTTCAATTTGATAAACTGCTCTTTTTAAATGAAATTTGAATGCGTTTTCTGTTTGTGGAAAATGTGTAAAACGCTTATTTTGTATGTATTTTTTTTCCTATATTAAATTTATAACTTACAGTACCTATATTGCAACCAGTTAATACGTACGTTGATAATAGTAAATTTGCAATATTACTTTTAGAAACTGTATGTTTGTTACTGAAATGATGTAGCCCAGCAAACACAGTGTTGACATATACGTAACTATTATGTAATATTTAGAGAACATCGTTGACGAACCTAAATATTGCATAAATGATGCATAAAATTGCCATATGGATGACACATTTTGAAACCATATCTCCATGACATAACACTATAGACATAAAACCAATATATATGTGGCAGGTACGTAACAGATACGGATCAGTTATCGCATGGCATATTTTACATACTCGCCACATGGCACTGCCATATGAATGTAAAATTTTGTAACCATATCTCCATGACATAACACTATAGACATAAAACCAATATATATGTGGCAGGTACGTAACAGATACGGATCAGTTATCGCATGGCATATTTTACATACTCGCCACATGGCACTGCCATATGAATGTAAAATTTTGTAACCATATCTCCATGACATAACTTTACAGACATGAAACCAACATTTATATGGCAGGCACATAATAGTTAATGGATCAGAAGTCACATGGCATTAGAACTTATATCTTACATACTTGCCACATGGCACTGCCATCTGATTATAACTTATTGTAGCCATATCTCCATGACATCACTTTACAGACATGAATAATAATTTGAAAAATGAGAGAAATTAGAATAAATAATATCATATTTACTGACAGTTCATAGTAAGATGGAAATGGAAACGAATCACCTGTTCAATGTACATCCAATCCAACATTCAATGAATACTTTCATCTCATTGGTCAACGTACTAAGATTTCTTTAGATTCATTTTTGCCTTCATTTAAACAAATTTTATTTTGAAGCAAATTATTTACAAACCACAAATAACAACTGACACCTGAGAAAATATACCATTTTACAAAATTTTAAAATAATAATTTGTATTTAAATAAAATAAACTCAAATGGTCTGTTCACACTAGGAAAGATTTACGTAAAAAGTTTCATGCAAGTAAAACAAGTGCTAGGAGCATTATAAAAGAAACTGTTAATACCGGTTATATTTTATAGAAACTAATTATTTCTATAAAATATATTAAAGGTAGTGATCTTTAATATAATAAATAGAAAAAAGAAACATATTAAGAAAAACTTTCCTCGTGTGAACTAGGCTTAAGAAATCTATCTTATCGATCAAGAGATAACCTCACTTTCTGTTGACAGAAGCTTGGAGTTCTAGCTTGGCATGTTTGCGTATTTCGTACTTAAAGCATTCGATTTTAGTTTATTTGTTTTACTGGATGCACTAAATTAACCATTAATATTATGCAAGCTGAGAAATGTAGATTTCTTTAAATGGATTGTAGTACTTATGTTAATATTTGTGTATTCAGATTCGTTATAAAATGATATATTACTCCGCCTAATTGTTCATTATTATTTTTTTAGGTATGAATCACATTTTAAGAGATAACTAGTTTATTGAAAATATAATCAACTTTAATTCAGTAGCTGTGAATATGAAACTATATTATTATATACACATCCAAAATATGTATGAGTTTGATACCAACAAACAACTAAGTAATTCGATTCTATGAAATATCAAAATACCTTCACATCCATAGCCATTAGCCACTACAACAAAAAAGAATGTATTTAAATAGAAGTTTTTGTTCGCATAAGCATTTGTCTTTTTGAAATGTATACTTCTTGTGCTATGGATTTTGTTTCAGCACTCTGGGCTCGTAAAATCATATTATTCACAATATTATTAAAAGTATTAGTTTTAAATTATTAAGTATTATTTACACTACTATACTGTACACTTTAAATTGATATTTCATATAAACTATACGATATGTCAGATTAGCCGAGCGGTTTGCAGCGTATAGAAACATCGTCCCGAATGTCCAGGTCCATGGTTCAAATCCAGCACGATCCAGCAAATATCAAATTAACATTTGTATCTCTCTCCGGTTCTATGGATTCTCGATGGATTCAACTTTTAGTTATAAAATATTGCTTAAACATGTGTTTTTTTAATATAAATAAAATAATTTTGCTACATTTTATATAGTACGTAATACAGAAATGTATCTGCCATTTCTATATGCCATATGGCGGTAACCTGCCGTGGCCATATAGCAGTACCGTTGTCTTTCAAACGTAACTCCCATGTGGCATACATGGTGAGAATGGCTGACATAGGAAAGCGCATGCAAGCTCCATATATGTTGCATGCCATATGGCAGTAGACATGAATGGTGTACGTGTTTTATGTATGCCACATCATAGTTATCTAACTGTGTTTGCTGGGAGGTACCTTGTTGAATTGAAATGTATTTTTAATTTTTATACAGCCATATGGACGTTTCCAATTTTGTACAATAATATAAGGCCATAACGAAAACATCTGTGTTTGGGGAAATAATAATTATTGTGCCACAATTAAAATATGATACTACAATAAAATTTGCAACAGCGAAAATTCTTGTATCAGCTTCTTCTTGATTAGAAATTTTGAAATCAGGTATTATACATATACATGTTGATGTATTATTATTAACCGAAATACGAGTGCGTTCCACGCCTCCGAAATCCACGCGTCCGAAATCCCAGCCGTCCGAAATTCCACGCGTTAGAAATCCCACGTCTCCGAAAAGTACCCCCACCAACTTCCGCTCAACCCGCAACCTCCTCGCCTATCTATCCCAGGCGTCCGAAATGTTCCCCCACTCTAAAGACCCGCTCAGTCTACATTACAGTTACCTATTTATATCACGTCTCACTTTCTATCTGAAAGATATAATGTAGAAAATGAAATAAAGATGGCGCCAAAAACTGCAGTCGACCAAACATATATTGTTGGTAATAAATTATGATTATTGATGCTTGCTATATAATTATTACATACAAGTATTTATATTTATGAATTGCATTAAATACTACTGTGAAATTAATAAAAATAAAAAAGGAATTATAGTAATTAAATTATTCATATTATATTGTCGAAGGGAGGGCTTTAAAAAAGATAAAATTAGATCAAATATTATTTAAATTCAGATTATAAATCTAATTTAAAATTCATTGAAGGGAAATTAATCGCGGAAAAATTCATTCACCTTCAATCGTGGAGTGGTTTTCTTGCTAAATTAGCCATAATAATGTTGTTTTAATTTTTAACGTTATAAATATAGTGATAATAATAAAATAATTATAAAATTACGAAACAATATTCTTATTTGATATAATGGACGCAATGGACATAATTCATTTTTACTTATTTGTCACCATGGACACTTATTTGGAGAGGAAGCCATTGACGTCGCAAATATTGTATAAAGGCATTGGGATCTACATTGCTGTCTACAGCTAGTTGTTCTATCACATTTATTCCATTTGGAAGTAAATTCCGTGGCAACAAAGGTAGCGTCATTGCTGCACGAATTATTGGCCTCCAAATGACTCGTCTAGCTCCCCTTTGTAAACCCAATTCTTGGGACTTTTTAAATACTGCCCGAGCATAATGAAACCAACAGCCGCGTAGTTGGACTCCGGGATAATATGTCACAGCCGCTACTCGCATTGCTGTCTCATAATCAGCCATTATACTGATAATGACCGCGTTTGGTAGCAACTGTTCGAATGTCCGAAATACCGCTTCGTATGCAGCTCGGAAATGTCAATTTTTCAGTGTAGTCAATCAGGAAAAATGCAAAGAACACTGGCTTTTCTAGACATTTCAGAGTAAAATCATCTTAAAAATAATAAAATTTAGTTTATAAAGTATTACTTCCCGGAATTATAATTAGTGAAGCCCACCGAAAACCGCCAATATTTAAAAATAAAACTTGTGTGCAGCGCGCCATCTGTCGGTAGTAGTGAGTGGAAAAAACAAAATAAAAAAATCTGTTGTGGCCAGCCTTCCGCCTTGACACTGTAATATGTGAATTTGGTTTTTGTTAGGCTACTTTTTGTAATTTATTTTATAGTTCTTCAAGCAACGTACCGATTTCGATTGACATTGAAATCAAATTAGCTCTTTGTGGATACAATTTGTATTTTATTATTACCATATTACATTATATCCAGTTAATAATGAGAATCGATGATGCTTCTTGACTGGATACGTTTAATGGAAGGATAAAAACTTACTGGAATTGAGTCAGTTTTCTATTTATTAAATTTCGGCTATAGTCCAGTCGGCAGGCACTTTTACCTGGAAAGTATTCCGAACTTAATGAAATTTTGACACGTCATTTAGGTATACTCTGGGATGTCGAATCTGAGTTTTCGACCTCGAGGGCCCTGTGCTAACTTGGGGAGGGGGTAAAAACCACAATTTTTATTACCTTTTTTCGGTTTTTCGCCTATAACTCAAAAACTATGGGACCTACGAACGCCTGTCTCTCGGTACCTATTGGGTCAAAAAATACGTTTGACCAGTGTATTAAATGTTCTTTCCAAAAATGAAAACAAAATGTTCGTAGGGCCCATAGTTTTTGAGTTATAGGCGAAATACCGAAAAAAGGTAATAAAAATCGTGGTTTTTACCCCCTCCCCAAGTTATCACAGGGCCCTCGAGGTCGAAAACTCAGATTCAACATCCCAGAGTACCCCTAAATGACGTGTCAAAATTTCATTAAGTTCGGAATACTTTCCAGGTAGACGCCTTTTTTTCGTTCTGCCGATTGGACTACTACTATAGTTACTAAATTTCAAACCCAGTTATTAATATTTATACATTTCTTTACAAATGGTGTCACCAAAATTTCAGAAACTGTGTATACGTCTGTTCATCTGTCACATTGACATTTTCATTTTTGTTTTAATTTTTTTTCCTATATTATAATTTACAAATCGTGGTAGGTAAAATTACACATTTTTGAAAAATAATTTTCATTTATTGGTAAGAGATATAGAAAAGATGTTAAATAAATATTGTAAGAGGTAATTTGTTCTTTCAAATGTCGCATGACAAATTGTAACTATCGCAGTATTTCCTATATTTTTTGCAAAAAATGTTAAAATGCTTCAAGAAAATACCATTTCCGGTTGGCAGATTTTTACCAAAATCTAATCAGCTCTTCATTAACATATATAAATGTATAATGCAAAATGTTAGAATTTTATGTTCAATAGAATTTGAGATAATGAATCAGAACGAAAGACTATAGTAGGCGCACATACAGACAAACGGACACACACACACACACACACACACACACACACACACACACACACACACACACACACACACACACACACAGACATCATCGTGAAAATAGTCAAAATAGGTTCTAAAGGTACTAAAACGTGCTTATTGACAAAAATCTCGACATCGAATTTTTTCACGATCCCTATACCTCTCTAGGCGAGAGGTAAAAAGTAAAAGTAAAAAAACCGTAATGTTCCATTTACTGGACTGAATTTACTCAGTAAACATAAATGTAATATAGTATTAAATTAAATTCATATTATTGTTTCCGCTTTACAACCAGTCCGATTCTGTCTTGTACAAAGCGCGCGAACCTCGACCTATGTTCAAATACGAATATCTCACTCAACTACAAACAATTTATTTGCGTGGGAACAAAAACCAAGAACATAATAAATATATATATATATTTTATGTAACAGCAATGATACTGCCTAAACATATTGATATTGAAATAATAGACCTATTTTGATGAACTTCGATTCAGCGCGTATGATTGGGCAATAGGCATCCTTTTAGAAGAAGCGAGTACGATAGATACAAAGTAACATGTGTTGAGTGAGACAGCAAACTGATGCGCATACGCTCTGTGAAAAAAGTGCGGGAATTTTGAATTTGACATTCTTCTTAAATTTAAATTGTACCAAATAAATATAGAGAAGAACAAAAACTTATACCGTAAATAAATTTTCAAATCTAATTTTTTTTAACACATCTTTATTATAAATAGTATTTTATCGATTCAACTTTTTATTTTTAAATAAATATAATACAGTGTTAAGGCTGGTTTATTAAATCTGGAACTTTGTGTATTTGCGTTAAAATTAATATTATGACGTCAGATTAAAGCTGGATTCAGAAACACAGCATAGGAATACACAACACAGGAAAACATTGAGACAGAACCAATTCAGAGATAGCATAGTATTTTATATGCCGTGAGTTTATTTTAACGTGAAACATGAGATTTTTCATATCCATGGTTACGAATTTGACAGCAATGTATTAGAGCGTTCTTTTTAAAATCGAACATAGGGCATCAATATAACTGTATTATTCTTGACCAATTTAACATATTTGGGCAGCTGTAATAGTTCCAAGAGGCGCTTTCTACATAAACTTGTTGTTTAAACTATACCTACATCGTATTTCCAGGTAGCATCAGTTTGACTCAATGACCTAATATAATTTAGACACCGCATAGTCGCATTTGTTGTGAAGCCGACACTTCCTGAAACGGAGTAGGCTGATGGAGACCTAGCTTGCAGTGCGGGTTGCGTGTACTACAATAATTCTAAAGTATCTGTCAGATGAAATCATTCTAACCTACAACAAAATTCACTTTGAGATGCAATTTAAAAATATGTACGCATTTTTTGTTAAATATTGTGCATATTGTTGTATTATTTAATATTTCATAAATTATTTTACATTTAAATGACAGTTATAAGGAGACATCTAAAGATGACATTTTTTTACCTTTTGTAGGTACTATAATATTTTAGCAAGAGCACTGTTTATTTCAAATGTAAATCTTAAATTATATTTGATTAAAATAATAAAGATGTTTGGTAGAATTATTTTTGTATAGATTGCACGGCTTTCAGCCATTGATCTCGTCTAGCTTGGTTCATTGGATATCTGAAATCACTTTTAGTTGCATTTTCTGATCTATTATTATTATTTCTACAGAAAAACTTACACACTAAATGACACATTTTCTTTTTTTGAAGCCGAAAACTCTTGGCACGTTGGCATAGCACAATGATTAACCATAATAATGTTTTAAATTCAACTAAATACAGAATTTGTAACTATCATTTATAAACTACTGAAAAATATTACGAGTATTTGACACAAATCAGAATTTAAGAAGTGTTTCACAAAACATAAAACAATACTAAAACCTAACCTTCGCAAAGCTTGTCACATAATGACATAATGTAAACAGAAACAAGACAACATTACAGTAAATTAGGCATCACGCATTACCAACGCGGTCTACCTCCCGTTCCCCCACCCAAGTAAGTGTTGGCTTCAAAACAAGCTCTACATCAACAATGCCATGCGGCGTCTAAATTATAATAGGTCATTGGTTTGACTCCAATTAACAAATTCAAATGTTGCTACCTGGAAATACGATGCAGGTATAGTTTAAACAATTAAAAGTTTATTTTAAAGGCGTCTCTTGGAACTATTACAGCTGCCCAAATATGTTATATTAGTCAAGAATAATACAGTTAAATTGATTCCCTATGTTCGATTTTAAAAAGAACGCTATCGATAATTTGCACTAGTGCAAAATTATCGCATTTGGATACGGCGTGGCAATGTGATTCTGATTTGCTGTCAAAGGAAGTTTTTTAATTTTTTTGAGAGAAACAGCGTTTGGCTAAATTTTAATCGGAAAATAGTCCTTCGAATATCCCTCGTGCATGTAATTGTCGATAATTTTCTCTCGTGCGCATTCGCGCACTTGAGAAAATTATCGACAATTTGACATGCACTTGGGATATTATATTATGACTATTTATTATTATGACAGTTGTAAAAATATTCAGTTTTGACAACGAATAAATATCCTGATTTCATTTGTAATTACTCGTTTTATTTAAATAAACAGTTCAATTTAATATCTATTGCGTTTCTGTAGTAAATCACAACCACAGTGCAGTCTTTTTATAATATTTGCGACGTCAATTCCTTTCCAAATAAGTGTCCATGGTGAATATCATAGGACAAATAATTCTGTTGAATCGTTCCACCGGGAACTACTGAGTGTTTCAGACCACCCGTCAAACCCCTTTTTTTTTAAATCTGCTGTGGCCAGCACACGACCTCTCGCCTAATTCTGCTTATTCTACTAATGTAATAAATACAGGCTGGGCCAAATAAGACCTACTAATGTTAAACACGGATAACTCTTGTAATAATCATTTATTTTGATTAATTTTTTGTATACAATGTATATATTTTATGGAAATTATGTATGAAATATGACATCAGACAAATGTACTTAAACCATTATTCTCGATACAGAGTCGGCTCTTTTTAACGCGTTTTCCATTACACCACGTAATGTTTCTGGTTGAAGGCTCAGTATTTCGTCTCGAATATTCTGCTTCAGCTGTCTGCTAGTCTCTGGTTTATTAACATACACTTTGTCTTATAATATATCCCTATAAAATATCCCTATAAAAAAAGTCGGGTGCTGTTAAATCTGGCTAGCGAGGTGGCCAAGGGAAATCTGATTTTTTTTAAATCAGACGTTCTCCAAAAATTTCACTTTATTGGCCATAACACCGCACCAAACAGTACATTTGGATGGATTTAAATGACAATGCGCTTCATCCGACATCAAAACATTATTTAGACATAATGAAAAACACATGACACGTACTGATAAAATTTGAGAATATATTTCGAAAATATGAGGTAAAACATAATATATGCTACATAATTAAAGATTTTTTAGAGAAGAAATAAAAATATAGCAAACACAATAATAAATTAATTAATTTTATTTACAGTTAAAATAAAAAAAATAAAAATTATAATTATAGTTTTCAAGCTAATACTACACACTCGAAGACAAATATATCTAGAGAATAAATTAAATGCAATAGGGGATGGTGCAAGAATCTTGTAAACTACTACTACTACTACTGATAATATTTTATCAGAGATTTTAATTAATCAAACTATGTTTAAAATAATCATTGTCATTCATATAACTCCTAAATTTTACTGTATTATTTCCAAGCGATTTCCAATCATGGCATTTTTATAGACTACCTATATAGCAAATTTTAAATAAAATATAACATATTCTATACACATATACTTCTCAGCAATAATGTTAGATTTGCCCAGAATAGCATTTTTTAAGGTCAGTCTATAAGTTACTATAGATACGCTTATAGTTATAGAACTGCCTAGAATCCCAATATTATTTTTTAACTGTTTTAAAGCACTTCTACAAAATTAATAATTTAATTACTATAATTCCTTTCTTATTATTTATTTAAATGTACCTATCATCATGTTTCATCACTATTGTAATTATCACTCATTGTATGTAATAATTATATAGCAAGCATTAATAATCATAATTTATTACCAACAATATACCGTGAGTTTTATTTAACGTGAAACATGGGATCTTTCATATCCATAGTTACGAATTTGACAGCAATGTATTAGACCGTTTCATTTAAAATAGAACATAGAAAATGAAATATGTATGTATTTCTAATCATTTTAGATATGAAAAAAGTTGCAAGAAATATAAACATTTAATAGATATTTTTTCAGAATACAATTTATAACAAATTCTCAAATACACGAAATAAATCAGATAGGTACTTGTCTGAGGCTAACATCTGCATTATACCAACGTATCATTTGCACCTTTTCTTCAATTGTATACCTTATTTTCAACAACACAACCCTAATTGACAGGTAATATTTACTTGATAATGACAGCCTATGTTCTATTTTAAATGAATCGCTTTGAGAATTTGTTATAAATTGTATTCTGAGAAAATATCTATTAAATGTTTATATTTCTTGCAACTTTTTTCACATCTAAAATGATTAGATATACATACATATTTCATTTGCTATGTTCTATTTTAAATGAAACGCTCTAATACATTGCTGTCAAAATCGTAACTATGGATATGAAAGATCCCATGTTTCACGTTAAATAAAACTCACGGTATTATGTTTGGTCGACTGCAGTTTTTGGCGCCATCTTTATTTCATTTTCTACACTATATCTTTCAGATAGAAAGTGAGACGTGAGAAAAATAGGTAACTGTAATGTAGACTAAGCGGGTCTTTAGAGTGGAGGAACATTTCGGACGCCTGGGATAGATTGGCGAGGAGGTTGCGGGTTGAGCGGAAGTTGGTGGGGGTACTTTTCGGAGACGTGGGATTTCGAACGCGTGGAATTTCGGACGGCTGGGATTTCGGACGCGTGGATTTCGGAGGCGTGGAATGCTTCGCGAAAGACTACCTTCGTCTTGCAACATTCCAGTTGTAACAATAATTATATCATTGTCATAAGCTTTTGTTTACTTAATTATTTATAAATAGTTTTCCATTCAGGTAAACGTAAAAATTCTTGAATTTCATATACATCGGATGTTTTATTTGAACGCCTAATTATTTCTGAATATTTTATACTAACTTTTCATTGTCATAAATGTCATATCTACGATATCTTCAACTAAAACTAAAATGTTTAGACTCTGTCTACTACTAAGAATATGAACTTAGTTCCTTTGTGAAGCATAATACCTATTCTAATATAAATGGGTTCATTCATTTATTGTAAACCTCATCGCCTCAGCTAAAACTAAACCAAAATAATACATAAATATAAATACATTATTGGAGTGTTTATTTTTCTGCCATCAGCGACAAACAAACGTCTGACTGCAGCACGGACACGGGAAAACGGCCAAACTCATGACTGCGGGCCGCGCGAACGCCAGCACAAAAGAAGTTTCATTTATACATTAGTTTTTCTCAGAACTGGTACATTTTATGAAAAAAATTTCAGGTACAAAATTTTCTTTGATTCTTGTACTACAACTTTGTCGCAGTATGTATGGGTCTATCTCTTAAGATTACCATAGCTGTACGCTCACTGAAAATTACACTGCAAAATCGTAAATGTGGCATGTCTGTTTTTAGTTTTAAAATTTTTTCATTACTTTACAAACAATGAAATTTCAATTTCCTTACTTCAGCACAATGAAAATACTTAAATGAATAAAAAGCAGAAAGAATTTTTAAGATATCACAAAAAATACTAGAGATATAGGAAGTTAAAGTTAAAAAATGTGTTGTAGACAGAAAGTTGTAATTTTTTTGAAAATTGTGGATTTTGAATAAACGCAGTAAAATAGAAAACGGCGATTAACACCATTAGATTCGTCGGAAAATTTCCTATAAGAATATGTAAAATTAATTTTTAGAGGAGCGACACCAAAGTATAGTGCACGATACAGAGGTCTGGATCTTCTAATATAGCAACAACTTTAAATAAATGTTTATTCACAAGTGAATCACTCAATACGTTTTTAAATCACTCTGACGTTTTAAACTGTTATTATTACGTCAAAAATGCATAAAAACAATGACAACTTGCCACTAACGACTACTTTGATTAGTTTTTACCTCTCGCCTCATATTCTATAAGAGAGGTATTGTAATGGGTCAAAATTTTCGAGTATGAGTTTTTGGTGGATAAGCACGTTTCAGGGTCTCTAGAATACGAATTTACTATTTTCACGATGATGTCTGTGTGTGTGTGTGTGTGCGTGTGTGTGTGCGTTTGTATGAACCGACGATTTTTCGTCCACGATAACTTAAAAAGTATCAAACCGTTTATAACCAAATTTCATATTTAAGGTTTTAATAATTATCTTAACACCGGATAAGATTTTGGTAGAAATCCGCAAACCGGAAGTAGTACTTTTAGAAGTTTGGAAAAGTTTTCCTTAAATATATTGGTACATTATTTATTTATGACAATTTTTGCAATTAAAAATAAAAGAAATTGTGATTATCTATGTGTACAGTTAATTATAAATACAAATTGCTGAATCTGGAAGTATTTAACAATAAAATAAAGTACAATTAATATTCTATTTTTTTCAAATTCCAGTACTATCTTGTTGTCCATGATATAAAATTTGTTTCTACATATTATGACAGTGACAGTACAGTTGACATCTTTTGCTTGCATATTGGTTTACATTATCGTTTACATATTACATGAACATGAAACTATTAAAATGTAAGTAAAACTATTTATTAGATTAGTAGAATAAGCAGAATTAGGCGAGAGGTCGTGTGGTGGCCACAGCAGATTTTTTTTGTTGTCAAATTAAATTTATAATTCATATTTGAAATAATTTCGTCAAAATTGAATAAAATATTGTATAAACCACGTGAGATACGAATGTTTATTCACTCGAAGAATTTATTCCACTCGCCCTTCGGGCTCGGGGGCTAAACTTACTTCTCTTGAATAAACATTCATGTATCTCACTTGGTGTATAAATATCTATTAAATTTTGTTTTCTCTAACGCACAAGATTATATTTAGTACGTCCACAAAAAGTACATACATATTTAAAGAAAGTAGGTAACAGAATAGAAAATAGAATAGAAAAAAACATTCAACAAGACGCGACTAGCATTTTGCGGCTCTCGGCAAAACAACATTCAAGCGTGAGGCGAACAAATTTTATCTGTTCTTGATTATTATGATTCTTATTCTGTCCATATACAGGGTGTCTCTAAAATGAGTATACATGGCTTAACCACAGCTTCCTGGGTTCAAAATAAGACGATTTAACCAAACTTACCTATATCCAAAAGTGTACCGTTAAGCCAGAATTCTGCTTCAAAGTTCTTGCAAAAATAACGAATTTTGCCTATAACTAAAAATTGCTAAGGCCGATTTAGATGAAATTTTGTGTGACATGAAACATGGCTATAAGTCATCTTTTGAAATGATATTTGTTATTTTTAGTGCACTGCTAGTGCGTAAAACTTTAGTGCTAGTCCCTTAATTAGGCTGTAACTTTTTAATGGTCAGGCTGAGAACTTTCAAAAAAAATTTTTTAGAAAGAGACTTTCATAAGTAAACCGTAAGAGATATTAAAAATTGAACGAAGAAATTAAAGTTTATTTATGATAGCCTCTTTCTAAAATTTTTTTTTTGAAAGTTCTCAGCCAGACCATTAAAAAGTTACAGCCTAATTAAGGGACTACCATTTAAGTTTTACGCACTAGTAGTGCGTAAGCAATTTTTAGTTAGAAGCAAAATTCGTTATTTTTACAAGAACTTTGAAGCAGAATTCCGGCTTAACGGTACACTTTTGGATAAAGGTAAGTTTGGTTAAATCGTCTTATTTTGGGCCCAGGAAGCTGTGGTTAAGCCATGTACACTCATTTTAGAGACATCTTGTATATAATATTTATAATAAATATTTAATTGATATAATTTTATTTATTTGTTCATAATATAGAAATGTTGAATAGTAGTTGAATGATGTCATTGTTTATTATTTAAATATTGATAAAACTATAACAAGTTCTATTTGTTACATTTTACATTTATTCTTATTGGTTATTCATAATTTTTATTAGAAACTATTATAAAATAGCATAATTATAAAATATCATTTACAACAATAAATAAGACAACAAAGTAAAAATAAACTTTGTTTTTTCACGTGTATTTAGTTGTGTGTGCTAGGCTATGCGAGGCTGTACGCTGTGTATGTGTGTGCCTTGCGCGAAGACAGACGATATTTCCCTAGCCTCTCTCAAGGCCTCTCCACCGCATACACACACGTCACTCCGTCGCTCGGTCGCACTGACCGTGGTGGGAATAAAGGATGGTGTGCTACTTAGCAGTACACAATTGAATCCTTCTGCGCATTACGTCACGCGACATAACACCGACATATGATTGTGAATTGCGTTATGTAAATTATATGTGTCAATTAAAATGCCGGGTAGTGCAGTTTATGGTTGTGGTAATTACAATCGAAAAACAAAAGGAACAAATATTAAGTATTTTCGTTTTCCCAACAATGCAGATCTAGCAAAACAATGGATTAACGCATGCAAACGGAACGATAAATTTAACCTCAAATATGGTATGTGGTGTTATAAGTAAACTGCGTTCAACTGTTTATTGTTATTTAATATTTATTTCAGCTAGAATATGCTCTGAACATTTTTCTTCTGTCAGTTATGTGATACCTTTACGACAGCAATTACTCAACTATACCCAGCCGGAATTTAAAATCAGATGCTATACTAACAGAAAAATTGCCATTTCTTACAACTAATGAAAGCAACACATCTGGTAAATCAACTAAAAGGGACGAGAGAATGAAAAAACGAGATCAACGTATAATTCAAAGTATAATTTAATGTATATTATTACATACAGATTAAACCAGGATATAGTAGAATTTTTTTCGTATATTCGAGGAATGGGAGCTACAAACGACCACCCAACTCCACTAGATATGAAATATTGGCTAAGGTGGTACATACTCGGTAAACATTCGTTTTCTGTATTCACAATGAATAAAAACACCGAAGAAGACTGTGAAGACACATGCCTTGTTTCTCCTATGGAATCAAATCATCAGACAAACAGTAGTGATCATGAATTAGTTATTTCACAATCATTATTGAAAAATATTTTATTAGATAGTGAAAACGAAGAAACAATTAATTATATAGCAAAAGAAGATGAATCTTTTACAAATTACACATTCATTGATCACGATGATGCACTTCGGAATGAATTTAATAGTGAATTTGAATTAACATCTGATTTAAACTGTTCATTAGAAACAAATGAAACTGAATCATTTACAGATACTGTGACGAATGAAGGCTTAAAATACGTTACTGGATATGTTGCTCATAGATTTCGGGGCAAATATGAATACTTAGGAAAATCTACAAAAAATTGCATTTGTTTCGATGATTCTAATGTCCCGGAATGGATTCCATTTATTTCTCGAGATAATTTAATTATTCCCAGCAATGAAATGATAACTGTCGCAAAAATATAAGAAATAGAATTTCAAGATTTTCACGAACATAGTCTCTCAGATGAAGATATGATTTTTAAGAAATTGGCAGATAGAATCGCAGCAAAACTACCAGTCGCAAATAAAATTCAATTTGATGTAATTATGTGTTTAGCGCGAACAAGAACTTTATATAAGACTACGAGAATGGAACAAAAAAAATTAGCTTAACTAATTGTAAAAGAAAATTAGACAAGAAAATGTCGAAATTCACAAATAATAAAAAATAAATATTCTTGTTTGTTTAATTTATTGATATTTTTCAGATAATTGACAATCATGTTGTAAGATATCGAAATAATAATAGAATTGTTTGAAAATTATCTATTTGTTTTATTTAACTATTTTCATTATAAGTTTTGTTCAGGTAGGTTGTTTTCAGAGTAGTACATTGCTTCCTGTAATACGTCATAGCGTGCGACAAAGATAGCGATACTCATGCGCAATAGCACACCATCCTTTATTCCCACCACGGCACTGACGATGAATGAAACCAACCGTTGCAGCAGAAGCCTCACTGTACACATTATTTACGATTCGCGCGAAAATAACACTATTTAAATACTTTTTTTGAATTATTATGCAACAATAATTATTTTTAAATAAATATGTAGTCGATTTATAATAAAAAATAAATTAGATAAATAAAATTATAATAAAAATAAAAAATTTAAAATTAGTATTTTACGCGGTGAGGCTCAGCCTCACCTGCCTCATCTGACGCACCGCCACTGCTGTAAAGGAAGGTATTGGAATCATGCAAAAAATCGAGTAGTGAGTTTTTAGTGGATGAGCACGAATTAGGGTCCTTACAACTTATTTTTGATAGTTTCCCGATGTATATGTGTGTGTGTATGTGTGTGGTCCGGGCCGATGCCGTCTGTCGGATAACTCAAATACGAATTACCCAAAAATTTTGATATTTGGTATTTTACAATTGTATACGAATAGGAAGAGCTCATTAGATTTTGGTACAAATATCTTCACCGGAAGTGATATTTTTTAAAGATTGAAAAGATTAAGTGTCAAAAATTTCTATAAATTTGGATAAATATAGTATTTATTTGTAATAAGAATAAGAGGAAAAGTTATTTGCAATTTACGTTATAAAAAAAATGTCTTTATCTGGTAGCATTAAAGAACTGCAGTGAAATTTAAAAATAAATTTATTAAATAAAACGTTAAAATCTTGTAATCCATGTTCGGTTGATTTTTGTTTCTGCATAAAAATATTGACAGACGCCATATAAGTCATACGTAAGATATTAAATGTAGTAATTGCACGGAGGATGGCTTCAACACAGAAGAGTTTTTCTGTGAACGAATCATTTGATTCAGGTGATTCAAATTTCTGTGTTTGAATATTTTAGATTTTTATTTGTATATTTTAAATGGGCACCGGATTGTACGTATACATTTCTGTTTAAAGTCTAGGTATGGCGGAAGGTTGTGTGATGGTCACGTCAGATTTTTTAAATAAACTAATCAATACTAACAAAACCGTAATTGAGTTCAACACAACTCCGTTTTTTTAAAATAAACTAATCAATACTAACAAAACCCGTAAATTATACGCTGTGGACATTGTGGTGGGGGAACTTTTATACGCTGTGGTTTTTCGAACGTGTGGTTATTAGGAGGTATGGTTTTTATACGCTGTGGTTTTCGGTGGTGTGGAACACTTCGGCGCTGCCGCGCGACAAGGGGGATTCGCCCGCTTCGCGGGCTCAAGCTCCGCGGACCCTGAATGACGGACGATTCGGCAATTCGTACTTCGTGCCTCAATTATAACGATTTTAACATTTAGACTCTACCGAAAAAAATTGTATGATGAAATTATAATTATGTAATTACAACTTTAAATTATTCATCTTCCTTCTTCAATTTAAATTTAGGTAAGCCATAAAAATTTTAGAATAGAATACCGTCAGGACCCGCTACGCGGGTCTAACGCTAGGTCCCGCTATCGCGGGACAAAAGGGATCGCCCCGCTTCGCGGGGCTCAAGATCCGCCGACGTTGAATGTGGGAGGATTCAGCACTTCGTGTCTCACATAAGTCCACTTTTGCATTTAGACTTACTCTTTGAATAAGAAAATTTAATATTTACATTGTACCTATCCTGGTAAACTTCGAATTCGATGAAAACAAATGCAGATCGTCGGCCACCAATTTAAATTATTATTTTATTAATTACCTAGTCCTTATGTATCCATTTGATTTAAGGTATCAAATTCGATATAACACTATAATTTTTTGAAAAAAAATGTCGATGTTTGATACCCATTTTTAACAATTTTATAAAGTAATTATCATTTAGCCCTTTAGTTTAATATATCAAACTCGATGGATTTGTGATAAATTCCGGGGAAACTATAAAACCGGAAAATGCGAATATAGGTATGTTTATAAGTTTCACTATGATCGTGGTCAAGTGGATGTTATCTACACCTATTTTTCTCGTGCGTTTGATTCTATAAATTATAAGTGCTTACTAAACAAAATTAGTAACTTTGGTGCCTCTCCTTCTCTCATAAATATATTAACTTCTTATCTGAATGATCGCATATGATATGTTTACTATTATAATGGTTTTGCGTCTTCCGAATTTATTGCTACATCGGGAGTGTCACAAGGGTCAAACTTGGGCCCCCTTTTATTTCTATTGTTTATTAATGGCCTTCTTCAATCCTTCACCTGTCGTACACTTGCATATGCTGATGACATTAAACTATACCTACGCATTTCTACAATATCTGATGCTCAACTACTACAGTCTAATATTGATATTTTAACTCAATGGTGTGGAATTAATAAGCTATCTCTTAATGTTGACAAATGTTGTTCTGTTTCGTATACACGTCGGATAAACCAATTAGAGTTTGTATATATCGCTGGAGTGTCACTTGAACAGAAAACAACTTTTAAGGATCTTGGAATCACATTTTGCTCTAATTTTATGTTTTTTGAACACACAAACAACGTATGCACTTCTGCTAATAGAACTCTGGGTTTTTTAATGCGCATATCTAAAATGTTCACCGATGTCACTGTTCTAAAATCGTTATATTTTGCCTTCGTATTGAGTAAACTAGAATATGGAATTTTCATATGGTATCCCTTTTACTCATACCAGAATTTAGCCCTTGAGCGTATTCAGCGTAGGTTTTTGAAATTTCTCTCTTACAAAGAAGACAAAATCTACCCAAACAGAGGTATTGACCAGGATTACCTCCTTCAACGTCATTCCCTAACCTCGTTGTCGTCTAGAAGAGAGATGTGTAGCGCTAAATTTCTTTGGATGCTTCTACATAACAAAATTGACGTACTCTACTTACTTTCATGCATACCATTCTATGTTCCTAGATTAACATCCAGGTATTCCAGGACATTCAATTTGCCACCAGCACGCACTGATGTTCTACTGAGGTCGCCAATCTACATTATGTGTCGTAATGCAGAATCACATTATGAAGATATTTTCATGTCCTAATTTAATATAATATAATTTAATTAATGTTCTTTCATTTATTTCACTAAATGTATAAATATATAATATTCATATTTTCTTTTGTATTAAGCCTTGTAACTGGTTTTCTGTTGGGCAATAAATCATTATTATTATTATAATATAGGTACTGAATTTTCTGACGTCTTTTGATGTATGTGATTATCGGAATATGTCAAGTAGGTAGTCATTAGTGTTTTAAAAAGAAAATAACAAAATTTTCTGAAAACTTAAAAAAATGCTTTTTGTCCGACTAAAAACAAAAGCCAAATTGTCGAAAGTTATTAAGACCTTTATTTTGATAAAAAAAACAAATGCCGCTCACCGAATGCAATTTTTACTTAGTAAACAGCCATAATAATTTTGGGCAACATTACATGTTTATATTAAGTTTTTATTGAAAAACAAATGCCGATCATTGAAGCCATATTTTGACCCCTTGGTGCTAATTAATAACATACATACTTTTGTAAAAACAAATTTGATACTTGATACAAGTGCAATTACAATCTAGATCATCTCTAGTTCGCGTCGTGTCTCCTGCTTGTCCAGTTGTTAGTTGGTGGGTGTATCCAGAATAAAGATCCCAGTACGGCGGCTTGGGCAGGACAAACTCAAACTCAACCCAAACTCAAGGACAATAAAAATCCCGATTATCGGACGTCTTTTTTAACACCTTAGTTAAATTTGTATATTAATTTGATATTTAAAACTTTCAGTAAAATACTGAGAAATAGTATTATCCACGGATATTGGATATAGATACCTAATTTTAATTGAACATTTACACTTGGGTCAAAATATAAATACTACAGTAAAAATCTGCTGTGGCCAGCACAGTACTTCCCCGACTATAAGTTTTAATAACTTACTTTCGTAACGTCTTTAATTTTATGTTTCATACTCTGAATTATTAAGAATAATTTATTTTCTAAATAGTGTCATGTACAGATTAAAATTTTAAATACGATTTGTAGATGACAAAAATATAATCCATCATTTGAAATAGAAAATATTGTGATAAATTAATTATTTATCGAAATATTTAAGCAAAGTACTACGTCCGGTCTAGGGATTGCTACAAAAAATAACTGGATTCTTAAGATTTGTATTAAAACCTTAAATGTAAAATTTGGTTGTTAAATGTTTGATATTTTTTGAGTTATCGTCCAAAAAATATTGTAACACACACACACAACCGCGCACAGACATCATCTCGAAAATACTTTATTCGTATTCTTTCGATTGTAAAACGTACTTATTTACTAAAACTCACACTCGAAAATTTTAACTCCTCACATTACCTCCCGTTATAGAATATAATGCGGGAGATAAAAACAACTGACCATTGTTTAAATGTTGTTATTAATTCTCCGACTAAATTTTTTCTTCAGAGAACTTTTGATAATACACTTGAAGAAATTTGAATAATTGTTTGAGAAAAAATTGAATATCGCATAAATATCATTTTTTACATTTTTACTAAACTTATCTCCCCTAGAGAAAAATTGACGATCTGTTAAATGTTATTTTTATTTTTCTACTAGAATTATTTTCCCGAAAGCTTAAATTTGATATCACACACGATAGTATTTTAATAAAAATAAAATAAGTTACCTATGTTTATAAAGTAGGTACCACTGGTTGAATTAAAAAAATTGAATAATTTTTTGTGAAACAATTGAAAATCACATAAATGTCATTTTTACATTTTTACTAAACTTATCTCCCCGAGCGCTTTAAATTGACACCAAACTCGGTATAATTTGAATAATTTATAAAAAAAACAATTGACGATCGGTTTAATGTTATTTTTATTTTTCTACTAGAATTATTTTCCCGAAAGCTTTAATTTGATACCACACACGATAGTATTTTGATAAAAATAAAAAAGTTATATTTATAAAGTTAGTACCACTGGTTGAATAAAGCTCATTAACGAACTTGAAGTCAGAATTTGGGTCAAGATCTTAAATATAAAATTTCAGTCCAAAATTCCAACGCGTTTTTAAGTTTTGCAACATCCAGACAAACCGACAGACCTACAGACCGACAGACTAACAGACCGACTTTTTTTTAAATTATGTTTTTTGGGTTCAGTAGGGTCTAAAACGTGAAGATTCACCAAAATCTCGAACTGTCAAAAAATCACGATTACAATACTTATCTATCTATTACACAGATCGGGGAAGTAATAAATAACAACATGATGCAACTTCACAGTGCATTGTTAAATTGAATAAAAAATTTCAAAAAATATATTACAAAATACAAAAGCATGTAAACATAATGCGTGCTCCATCTTTAAATACTCAATAAAATTTTCAAAACACTCTTACCTTACCAAATATGAAAAATATATCCAAATAAAATTTCAAATTGGAAACGTCAAATCTGACAATAGACAAAAAAATTATTTTTATCAAAAAGAAAACAAAAATTCCAGGGCATGCTCCCATTTGCATTCCGTGCATTTTTCAATTTTTTCTTAATATACCCAATATTGGGTTGAAACATGTATAGAAATATAGGTGTCAAATTCATCCTATATGTCATATCAAAAAAACAATCGAATAAAGTATAATGCCCGTATCCAAGGACTCTTTCGGTTTTTCAACTCCCCTGCGACTACCACGCCATCTACAATATTAATATACCCAAAAGCACGATGTAAAATACAAATACGGTGAGTGCACTTCCCTACAACCGTGCTGTGAAAAGCGGCCCAACTTTTTCCACATGTATGGTGGGTTGCATATGATAACAAAATATGCTAATTATCTGGCATACCTGTCAAATGAAATATTGTAATTAAAAAAGGTAATAATTGTTCATTATTTGGTGACTAGTTTACATTACAAAGTAAGTAATCATTATTATATAAGTTTGTACTTAGGTAGGTATAATTGTTATACAAATTTTCTTTATCTAATTTCTTGATTCAGAGTTGAAAAAATCAAAAAGTTATCGGCGTAGTACATGTGTTTTGTGCCAAACTATACGTACCCATCTATTTAAATTTAAATTTGGTGCTGAAATATCTTAGAAAATCAATTCTTTGCTGAATTCTTGGATGGGGTTTTCTAAAAATGATGGAGTTGAAAATGTTGATGGTTTGGGCGCAGTTGTTTCAGTAGATGCACAGAACAAATGAGCCAAGCTACCCCCACTCCTATCACTCCAAACCAAGCGCGTTACGCAGTAAACTGTGCAGTGCATCGAATGCAGTATTCGTTTATTTACTAAATAAAATACTTTAAAATATGTTAGGCTTGTAGTTATTAACTTCTGTTATCAATAAGAATGTTTAAAAATATTTTATTATCACGTTTATTTATTAAAATAATAGAAATATGATACTTACATGGCGTAAATTAACTAATGTCCGTTTTACTTTAATAAGAAGTACAGAAAATAAATAATATTAGATTTACATAAAAATACAATACAAAAAATAAGTATTAGTAATTATTAGCAAACATTACATATTAATAAACATTTTAAATTAAATAAAAATAAGTTACATCGCCACCATCCCGCAGATTCCAATGAATCAGCACCTTCTCACAGTGCCACACGACACCCTTTATTAGATAAGATAAATTTTGACAAGAAGTTGAAGCCGGTTACACGTGTTTGGTTGCTCTTGCAATTCTTTTTGCAATAAGTCTGTTATTTGAGTGCTTTTAATAGTGTTTGTTATCTCAGTGCTTCTCAATTGTGCATATTTTCATCAAATGAAAAAAAACTGATCTCAATATCAATAGTGAGTGACCCATCTTTCAAACTTTAATAACTTGAATCCAATATACTGAGGCAATAAGGTTCAGTTTCGGTGTTTCGTACGTACCATTCGCACTAGCAAGTTCAATTAGTTATTAATTAATCACCGTGAAGTGTCTACGGGAATCATCATAAAGAAACTACTCAGTCGTTTCTACTCGTGCAGGTTCGTTTTCAAAAATGACAAACATTTGCCCTAATTGTAATACACAAGTCACCAAAGATCTGAAAATTACTATTGCTTGTCACGGTTGTCAGAAACTTACGCACCTTGCTTGCTTGCAACTAACTTTTGATGATCGTCTAACAAGAACAGCAACGAAGTCAGTAAAAATTCTTTGCAATTTTTGCTTAAACGAATCTGTTACCTTGAATTCGCTCAAAGAAATAATATTAACTCTTGAAAAGAAATTAACTGAGATTGAGAAGAAATTTTGTGATCGCAGTTCAAATACCGACATCATTAGTGCTGAATCCATTATTAAAGAAATTAATGATAGACAGGAAAGACAGCGAAATGTCATCATAGTAGGTATACCAGAAGAAGATCCTGATAATCTTACGATACAAGTCTCGAACATAATATCTAAAGTTACCCCAGATGTAAATTTAGAGGACGCTACTATATTCCGTGTCGGCTCTCTTAAAAACGATTCAAATGTCTCGCGCCCACGTCTTACTAAAGTTATATTAAATAATTCAGCCACTGCCAGCTCGTTACTACGCAAAGCACGAAAATTAAAAAAAGTTCCACAGTTTCCGAATATATACATTAATGCAGACCGTACATTTCAACAAAGACAGTACTACAATCAGATAAAAGCTGAATTGGATGCTCGTATAGCTAACGGTGAAGCTAATATTAAAATCGCTTACCGCTTTGAGGTCCCAACGATTATAGCAACAAAAAACTAGAAAATCCACTGACTAATAAGGCACAGAATAATTTATCTATCTACTATCAGAACGTCCAAGGCTTAAACACGAAATTAAATAATTTATACCTAAATCTTCTATCTTCCGATTTCGACGTAATTGCATTAACAGAAACCTGGCTCAGTGAAAGTGTCTTAAATACAGAGTTATGTGATAGTTCGTTCGCAATTTATCGTAAAAACAGAAACTTTGTCCAGTGCGGTGTGACTCGCGGAGGAGGAGTGCTACTACTTGTTAATAAGTCATTTGCATCTCAATGTGTATCTTTAGAACAATACATGGATCTAATACCTGTAAACGTAGACATTGTTTGCTGTAAAATCTGTAATAATTCTACCAGAATATACGTTATAAACATTTACATCCCACCAGCTATGCCGCTCAATGTTTATGAAAATGTGTTAGACTGTCTTGAGTCACTGTCTTTTTTATTAGATAATAAGTGCATAATTGTGGGTGACTTCAATGTACCTGAATATAATGTCGATTCAACGAGTAGAACTGTTAATTTACTAACTAACTTTCAATCTTATACAAATATGAATCAATATAATTATGTTGTAAATGAGAACAATAGGATTTTGGATTTAATTTTTTCTAATGTGTTATGCACGGTTAGTTACGAACAATATTGTATACTTGACAGAGAATATCCCCATCATCCAACACTATGTGTGAATATTTTGATTGAAGGTAATAGTACTACAAAAGTTAATAACCTACAAAATCAAAGAAATTATAATTTTAAGAAAGCTAATTTTGCGTATTTATATCATCTAATTGCAAACTTCGATTGGAAACAAATAGAAACTTTCAATGACGTTGATTCAGCATGTAATTTTTTATATTCGACCTTATATGGCTTCTTTGATGAATGTGTACCATCATCACCTGTTCACTCTTGTAATTATCTTCCCTGGTATACGCGTGATATCAGAACAAACATTAAAAAGAAGTTACACTTTTTTAATTTACATAAGAAATTTCCTCTACATCCACAGTATTTACATGAATATAAGTTCTTGCGATCTAAATTAAAAAATGATATTAAATCTGCATATACAAATTACATCAAAGATTCTGAATCACAAATACATACTGATCCTAAATCATTTTGGAACTTTGTTAAATCGAAGAAAGTTGCGACTGGATATCCACTCAACATGATGTATAATACAACTGAATTAAAATCCCCTGAAGATATCGCAGAAGGTTTTGCAGATTATTTTAGTAGTGTTTATCAAACTTCTGGTCCAGTATATAACCCGAATTATAACTTTAATGACGACAGTCTCATTACTCTTAACAATGTAACCCAAGAAGAAATTTCTGCATCTATTAAAAACCTAAAGTCAAATGGTACTGCTGGCCCTGATTTAGTTCCTAACTATATTATTAAAGATTGTGTTTTTCCCATTTCGATTGCGTTACTTCATATTTTCAATCTTTCACTAAAAACTCAAGTCTATCCTCAAGCATGGAAACATGCTCGTATTGTACCAGTGTATAAATCCGGTGATAAAAATAATATAACTAATTACTGACCAATTGCTATATTGTCGAACTTCAGCAAGGTATTTGAAACATTAATATACAATTCAATATACTCTAAAATCAATAATAAGATTTCTACTTTTCAACATGGCTTCATGAAACATAGATCAACAACTACGAATCTCTGCTCCTTTACACATTTTCTAGCTAACACCTTAGACAAACGGGGCCAAGTAGATGTTATATATACAGACTTCGCCAAAGCATTTGACAAAATTGACCACAATGTTATTATCAACAAACTATTTTCATTTTCAATTTCTAATCCATTAGTTATGTTATTATCGTCATATCTCAACAACCGGTCTCTGTACGTTCTAATTAATGGTTACAGTTCTTCTTCCTTCATTCCTACTTCTGGAATACCTCAGGGTTCAAACCTTGGACCACTCTTATTCCTGATATTTATAAACGACATTACTGACGTCATTAATTGTCATAAATTATTATTTGCAGATGATTTGAAGATTTTCAGATCAATATCCAACCCTGATGACTGTCTTGAGATACAGACAGATCTAAATAATCTTTATGAGTGGTGCATCTCTAATCAATTGTTTCTGAATCTCTCTAAATGTAAGGTGATCTCATTTACACGTAAATTAACAACCATTAACTTTGATTACAAAATAGACAATACTGCGCTGCAACATATTGAACAAATCAGCGATCTAGGAGTTATATTTGATAAACCTCTCACATTTAATCCTCATATATCAAATTTAATATCTTCATGTTTAAGAGTTTTGGGTTACATTGTCAGAAACACTCGCGAATTTTCCAACTTGCAACCGATATTTACTCTATATTACTCATTTATTAGATCCAAACTAGAATACTGTGCGATAATCTGGTACCCTCACTATAATAATCAGATTTGTGTTATTGAAAAGATTCAAAGGAAATTTTTAAAGTATACGCATTATAAACTAATGAATTACTATCCACCTCGCAATTTTGATTATGAAATTTTGTTACAAATATTTAATATTAGTAGTTTGGAAGTTCGTAGATTTGTTATCAGCTTAAAATTTCTGCATAATTTGATTAATAATCATATAGATGATTCTGAATCTCTTAGTTTCCTCAATTTTCATGTCCCTGCAATATATACTAGAAACCATTCACTATTCTACTTATCTCCAGCCATTTCCAACATTTTTTTCAAATCTCCAATCAATAATATGTGCAGATTGTACAACACTACGCAGGATGATTCAATGGATATTTTCCAATCTAATTTTCCGAAAACTATCGAATTGCATAGTACAGTAAACTATCCCTTATAAATAATTACTGGTAATTGAATCTATTGGTTAGGGTCTAATTGTTTTAATTATACTTTTTAAAATATTTAATATAATATGTAATTTAATGGCTAATGTAAATAATTAATTAATAATTTATTTCCGAAGGTGGAACGACCTGAGGGCAGCATATAGCGGACATGATACGAAGAAGTGGTACAGGTTGTCTGGCTCCAAACTATTACAAATAGAACATATATTAAAATTTTCAAATTTGTACATTATACCATTTATGTATAGTTGTGCTGTTTCGCATGTTGATGCGACCCGTATTTGACTAATGACCTTCTTCACTTTAAAGCTCACGTCCGCTTGCAAGTAACTAAATCCATGAGTGGGGATAGTAATATTCTTGTATAGTGTGCTATAGGTGGAGTTAAATACTCTACGCTGATCTTCTGTTGCTGATAAGATAGTGAGATTTTCAACCATTTGGTTTGAGCAACTATCAAGGGTGATAAAACTTTGTTCATTCCAGATATGTACACATTCAATTTTCTCAAACATATTTTTGATCTGAGTTGCCCAATTGTATTTCTGGATATTATGTCTACTATTGTCTAAATGTAACAGTTTTTCGTAGCATAACTTTGGGTAACGATTCGAGTTCATGAGTAAGAGCTTTTTGCAGTAATTTAGTGTTTGTTTAAATATCATTATTTCAAGTTTGGGTTGATTTGTTTCTGATCGAACTATATAGTTTGGTGTAAATTTTGACCAATTGAATATATTTTTAAAGAAGCCTACTTGTATTTTTTCTAATTCCTCAATATAATGTAAGCCATATACTTCGGCAGCGTATAGTAATGTGGGTAAAACGACTGTTTTATATAACTTTATTTTTGCATCCCACGAATTCATTTTTGTCTGAGCCATTAGATTTTTTAGGTTTCCTGCAGCACATCTTGCTTTACTTATCATAAGATCTTTCGCCTTTCTATATAATCCTGAATTTGTGAAGAGTATTCCCAGGTATATATACTCAGTTGCGGTTTCAATAATAGCATTTTGACAGACAAAGTTGGTAGTTAACTGGGGAGGTCTCCCATTGTAGAATTTCATGACTTTAGTCTTCTGGCTATTAATAGTTAGGTCATTACGGTTACAATAATTCTCTAAGCAGCGTAGTTTTTTATGTACATCTGATATCGAAGTGCATAGGATTACAAGGTCGTCTGCATAAAGTAGCATGATGATATCTGTTAATGAGTTAATAAATACACCTTCTAATCCTTGATCTCTAAAGAAGTTTTCTATATCGGCGATAAAGAGACTAAATAACAGAGGACTGAGAGAATCACCTTGAAGTACGCCTTTGGTGACATTAATTGGTTCTGACTGGTTCCCATTGATACTTAGTATAATTTCCGCATTAGCATAGATGTTCTTCAGTATTCTAATTATTTTGGCGCTTACTCCTAATGTAAAGAGTTTGTTCCATAATTTCGTATGGTTTATTGAGTCGAACGCTTGCTTAAAGTCAACAAATATTGCATAGGTGTCTCGTTTTTCAATAAATCGAGATTGAATTGTAGCGTTTAGAGTAAATATATTGTCTAAACAAGATCTTTTCTTTCTAAAACCGCATTGCGCTTCTGGAATTATGTTGTAGCTTTCTGCCCATGTTTCAAGACGCTTTGAGATGATACTGGTTAGTACTTTCAGACTCGTATTTAGTAGTGCTATTCCTCTATAATTAAGTGGATTTTCTTTATCTCCTTTTTTATGTAGTAATATTAAGGAACTATTAGTCAACTCTGAAGGTATACTTTCTGTATCTATACATTTATTCAGAAAGCGTAAAAATATAGAGAACCAGCTGTTTGGTAATGATTTGAGCATTTCATTTGGGATAAGGTCCAGTCCAGGGGTTTTGTTATTTTTAAGGGTACTCATTGTTCGGTGTAGTTCATGGTTTGTAATATCAATATCTAGAAATGGGTGTGTAGCGTCGGCATACTGGGTATTATCTACAGTGTGTGGTTTAAAAATATTTTTATAGAATTCCTCCCATACATTTATGTTTATTGGGTTTGTATTCCTGTTTTTTGGTTTAAGCTTTTTGTATGTTTCCCAAAATTGTTTAGGGTCTCTGATATTGTTAATTCCTTCATGTAGTTTCAACGTATGCAGTTTCTTCTGTTGATTAATAGTATTTTTGTACTCTTTCTTATTTTCTAAGTATTGTCTTAGGTTTGTGTCATTTGTTCTGTCTTTCAAATATTTAAAATAGCTTTTTCTCATCTGATGTTTTCTCTCCTTACAGTTTTCGTCGAACCATGGTTTGTTTTTATTCGTGCCGATGTAAGGTTTTATTGTTCGTGTCATTTCGAGTTCATCGGCTACATTGTAACAAGTCGTTACAATTCCAGTATATAGCTCAGTACTGGTAGCAACTGGACTCATGTTTGATGTTTTGCATTGGATTTCCATTTTTTCTTGAAATTCTTTGACAATATTGGGGTTCCAATAGATTCTTTTTTGATAAACGTTATTTTGTGTTTCGCTTTTGTTGTTCTGTGTGTGTTTGACTTTTTTGATTGCAAGACTTAGCCTGCAGAGGAGATGGTCAGAAATAAGTATAATATTGTCTACTTGGAAGTCGTTTATGAGATGTATACAGTTTGCGTTGATCCATACTTGATCGATAATACTCTGACCTAATGTACTTAAGTAAGTTGGTTGCGCGGGTGTATCACTTTGAGTTCTTCCATTAAGTATATAAAGTGCTTCAAATTCCATCGTCTCTACCAGAGTTTTACCTTTTCTATTGACATTGTGGTTTGACAATCTTTCATAGTTGATTCTAGACGATTCAAATATTTCTTCTTCTGCTTGATTCAGATTGCCTACTTGCGCATTGAAGTCTCCTCCTACTATAAGAGGAATGTTTGCATGAGTTTCATTAATTTCTCTCAGTAAATTTGACAGCAAGTCCATGATTACGTTGAAATCGTAGCTTTGTGAAATGTATACAGAGATTATAATAATTTCTTCTTTGCTGTTAGTAAATGTGATTTTCGCTGCAATCCAGTGGGCTGATTTATCCATTATGTAGACGTCACAAAGCTCTTTTTTTGTGTATATTGATAAGCCTCCTTTTGCTCTTCCTCTACTGGCATCTTTTATTGCGTGGCTGCTAATGTGATTATATATGTTCAGAAATTCCGGCTTTGAGTGACAAGTCTTTTCCTCTAACCATGTTTCACAGACGCATATTATATCTAGTGTTTGTATGTATTTAATTTGTTCACAGTCCAACTTATTGAAATGATTGTATCCTTGTATATTCCAAAATGCTACTGAGGTGGTTTCTTGTTGTTGATAAAATGTTTTGCCAGGCTTATTCTTTAATAGTTTTTTGAATTTTTACTTGGGGTAGTTTGAGGTCGTGGGCGTAAAAGGCGATCCAGGGGCCCTTCAATTTTTTTTTGTTGTTTTTTTGCTTTTTCGTTTTTCTGCTGTTCAATTTCGCCATTGATATTTATTGATTCATCTTTATTACTGTTGGTTGTTCTTTTTTCATTTGTGTTTGAGCTTATTTCTGTTGAAGAATGAGCATGCCTGGGTGTATCTTCAGATATATTTTTAATATCATTTTTTGCCAAAGAGTAAGCATCTGTATTGTCGTTCTCTTCCTCTTCTACAATGGGTTCTTCTGCTATCAGGTTAGGGGTTGAGATAGATAATCGTCTCGGTAATGATTCCAAATTTTGTACTGTAGGGCTTTGTAGTTGGTTGAAAGAGAACTTTTCACCATTTACTATAAGTTGAGATTCTTTAATGTATGCTTTGTTTCCCCCTTTTCTTGCTTCTTTTAAGAAAGGTAATAATTTGTTTCTGTTTTCTAATTGAATTTTCGTGAAATCTTCCTCCACGAAAATTTTTGTACCCTTTAAAAGTTTACGTCGATTTAGAATTTCAAATTTCATATTTAGATTCCACAGAGTCATGATTATTGATCGGCCTTTAATGACTTTTCGTGTACCTATTCTGTAAATATTTTCAATATCTTCATTTCTAATGTCGATTCCTAATTTGTTTTTAATTATATCTAGTATATATTTTCGTAGAGTATATCTGGACTCATTTCCGAGTTCTGAAATTCCATGGATGATTAAATTTTTTGCTCTTGATAATATTTCTAATTTCTCCAATCTTCTATTTTTCTCTTCAATCTCAAGTTTTAGTGCTTTATTTTCTTCTTTAATGGTGAATACATCTAGTTCTATTGCTTTAACTTTTTGATTTGTTTGTTGAATAGTGTCCAATATTTCTGCCTTAGAGTCACTGCTTGCTTTCATTGTTTCAGCGCTTCGTTGTTCAATCGTTTTTAAAATTAAGTCTGTTGTCTCTGACATTATTATTATTGTTTGCTTATAGTGTTTATTAGTATTTTAGTTATTGCTTTTAAGTAAATATGAATTTAAAAGTGATTTCGAAATTTTAATTTTACTTGTAGTGTTATTGTGTTATGGTATGTGTTTAAAATATAGTTAAGACCGAGGTTAAAGTAAAATTTTACAAAAAGGTATAGGATAATTTATTGAGATCGTTTATTTGTTATTTAATGTTACTATGGTTGGCAACACTGAACGAAGAATAAAATTATTGTTTTATTTTATTATTATTTGCGACACTGTCTGGCTAAGTCGAGTGCTGAGTAGTTTAATTAGATATTATTCAAGGTTATTTATCTGTCAGTTATACGGTAATATTAAAATGATAAGTATGTTTATATTAAGATAGGAGTATAGATAAATTTTACTCACATTTAATATCCCGGTCTGTATTAATTATATGTTATGTTTATAGAAATTATATTGCACTTTTTACTATTGAAATTTGTATTTGACTTACTCGCCAGATTTAAAACTTTTAGGTACACTCAGTGTTGCCACCACTCCCCATCAATTTTGTATTGTGTACCTACCACTCTCTTGTATAAGCTAAGGCTTTTTTACAAATAAATGATTATTATTATTAATTAATAATTTATTTAGTATCACTGTTAGCTTATAAGTATAGTATTATTATTATGTTAGTATATATTATTATTGTCTATTCCTGTCTTGTAATTGGGCCTGTGCCTGTTAGACAGTGTATTAAAAATAAAATAAAATAAAATAAGAAACTTAGTGTTACTTTACTTGTGTATTGTAATATTTTAATCAAACCAGTCTGAATCTGTAGCTCATGCTTATAACTTCTTCATTATTGTAATAATAAAGTTTTTTAAAACACAGTAAATAAAAATATAATTAATATGAATATTGAATCAAATAAATCATCTATCATACCCATACGATATGCTTATTATTACCTACTGACATTTAAGGGCGCTGCGGAGTGCTTTAAATACGTCGATTTTAAAGAAATTTCTATGATCTCAAATTTATTAAAATTATTTTTACTTCCTTGTACGGAGTAATAAGGAAGTATTGTAATCCCGAAAAATTTCGGTTTTCAGATTTTGATGGAAATATCCGTTTTGACCTTTTCTGAATCCATTATGATTAGTTTCGTCGTGACGTCTGTACGTATGTACGTACGTACGTACGTACGGACGGACGTATGTGTGTCGCATAACTCAAATACGGTTAGACGTAGAAAGTTGAAATTTTGTATTTAGGACTGTTATAGCATCTAGTTGTGCACCTCCTATTTTTGGTTTCAATCTATAAACCGGAAGTAGTACTTTTTTCAAATATTTCGATAAATATTTAATTTAAGACAAATTTTTTAATTTTAAATGAAAGATTATGTGATTATTACCTACAATCGGTATTTTATAAATATTTTTGTATCTGGTATCATTTAGGAATAATTAAAGTATATATTTATAATTTAGTATTTCGGTATCTTGTAGTCCATGATCGATTAACATTTGTTACTACGTAAAATTTAAATGATTATGACATGACAGTGACAATAGTAAAATATGCTTTATATCTTCTTCTGCAGTTTAAATAAAATGACTAAAATATATTTGTGAGTATACTAGTATAATAAGTTAAAAGAATTTTTTATATTATTCTACATTTTAGTTATTAAGAAAAGTATGAACACACAAGGCGTACAAGGAAGTCATGTGGTGTCCACGTCAGATTTTTTATTAATTGCGAACATAAAAATATTTAAATATTTTCAGGTTTTTTTTTTATTAACGTCAATAAAAAATTTATATCTGGATTATTATTGACGCTATGAAAAAACAGTTTGATAAATTTTTTTAATTTGATGTCAATAATAAAAGAAAAAAATTCAATAAATTTTAGATCATAGCATCGTCAGGAAATGAGCTTCAAATACGTCGATTTTCATATATAATATCGCAAGTGCATGTCAAATTGTCGATAATTTTCTCAAGTGCGCGAAGCGCACGAGATAAAATTATCGACAATTACATGCACGAGGGATATTCAAAGGACTATTTCCCACATATTAATTAAACCAATCATTTGCTTCAATTTTTTAAATTCTGACCAATGACGTACGAAATATATCGGCAAAAATTGAAAAAAATTCCCTAGGGATTGTTCAAGTGACAATTTACCCGTTACATGGCCATGTATGACAATTTTATTGATTTAGTATTGTTTTAATTGAAATTAAAAGTGTCAAATGAACCTTTTTGCGACAACTTCTTACGATGAAATAAAAATATATCAAATATAACGCCAAAAAATACAGTTACGTCAAAAACCTTAATTTGGAAGCAATTATTAATGAACTTGTGAAACGAAAGAAACTAAATTTTGTAATTTTGACACTCAAAGGTTAGTAAAAAAATTAAATGTCAAAATAACAACCGTTTCGGCACAAAAAATTAGTATTTATTTAAAAACACGAAAAACCACGAATAATTATTCTAATCGGACTGCAGCAGTGTCAAATTTTGCTTACTCCGGCATTAAAAAACATTTAATAATAAAAATATTAGGACAGTCCAACGTAAATTTATTAGTTCATATTTTATGTCTGTTTATTTGGGAAATAGTCTAACAAAATATATCTCGGGTCTCATTATTTTGCAGGTAAAATTATTTCTTAAGATTGTTGCTTATTGGTAACATTCCTCGACAAATTTAATGATAAAATCCCTCGCCTTCAGCTCGGGATTTTGATCATGTCATTTGTCTCGAAATGTTACCAAGCAACAATCTTTTGAAATAAATTTTACCAGCAAAATAATGATCCCTTGATATATTACTATTGACTATTTCCCGATTAAAATTTAGCCAAACGCTGTTTCTCTCATGAAAAATAAAGCAAAATTTAAAAACTTCTTTTGGCAGCCAGTCAGAATCACTTTGCAACGCCGTATCCAATTATCGATAATTTGCACTAGTGCAAAATTATCGTGTAATTTTACGTTGATTGGTCGACATTCAGAAATGTCAAACTTCTGATTGGCTTAAATTTTATGAGGGAAACAGTCAATAGTAATATATCAAGGGATCATTATTTTGCTGGTAAAATTTATTTCAAAAGATTGTTGCTTGGTAACATTTCGAGACAAATGACATGATCAAAATCCCGAGCTGAAGGCGAGGGATTTTATCATTCAATTTGTCGAGGAATGTTACCTATAAGCAACAATCTTAAGAAATAATTTTACCTGCAAAATAATGAGACCCGAGATATATTTTGTTAGACTATTTCCCAAATAAACAGACATAAAAATTAACTAATAAATTTACGTTGGACTGTCCTAATATTTTTATTATTAAATGTTTTCTAATGCCGGAGTAAGCAAAATTTGACACTGCTGCAGACCGATTAGAATAATTATTCGTGGTTTTTCGTGTTTTTAAATAAAGACTAATTTTTTGTGCCGAAACGGTTGTTTATTTTGACATTTAATTTTTTTACTAACCTTTGAGTGTCAAAATTATAAATTTTAGTTTCTTTCGTTTCACAAGTTCATTGATAATTGCTTTCAAACTAAGGTTTTTGACGAACTGTATTTTTTGGCGTTATATTTGATATATTTTTATTTCATCGTAAGAAGTTGTCGCAAAAAGGTTCATTTGACACTTTTAATTTCAATTAAAAACAATACTAAATCAATAAAATTGTCATACATGGCCATGTAACGGGTAAATTGTCACTTGAACAATCCCTAGGGATTTTTTTCAATTTTTGCCGATATATTTTGTACGTCATTGGTCAGAATTTAAAAAATCGAAGCAAATGATTGGTTTATTTAATATGTGGGAAATAGTCACTAGAATTTTCTGACGATGCTATGATTTCAAATTTATTGAATTTTTTTTTTATTATTGACATCAAAATAAAAAAATTTATCAAACTGTTTTTTCATAACGTCAATAATAATCTAGATATAAAATTTTTATTGACGTTAATAAAAAAAAACCTAAAAATTTTTTAATATTTTTTTGTTCGCAATTAATAAAAAATAATTTTAATAAATTTGAGATCATAGAAATTTCTTTAAAATCGACGTATTTAAAGCACTCCGGAGCGCCCTTTGCCGGATTTTATTTCTGTGAAGATTATTTGATAATGTGTTTAGGTGTGATTTTATTCTTATTTTAAAATACTTCTGTCCGATTGCTTCAACTATTATACTAACGGCGGATTTATGCAGCCATTTACATTTACATTTAATTTTCATTTAATTTTAATTGTGTGTGTGTGTGTGTGTGTGTGTGTGTGTGTGTGTGTGTGTGTGTGTGTGTGTGTGTGTGTGTGTGTGTGTGTGTGTGTGTGTGTGTGTGTGTGCGTGCGTGGCTGTGGCTGTGGCTGTGGCTGTGTGTGTGTGTGTGTGTGTGTGTGTGTGTGTGTGTGTGTGTGTGTGTGTGTGTGTGTGTGTGTGTGTGTGTGTGTGTGTGTGTGTGTGTGTGTGTGTGTATGTGTGTGTGTGTGTATATATGTGTGTGTGTGTGTGTGTGTGTGTGTGTGTGTGTGTGTGTGTGTGTGTGTATGTGTGTGTGTGTGTATATATGTGTGTGTGTGTGTGTGTGTGTGTGTGTGTGTGTGTGTGTGTGTGTGCGCGCGCGTGCGCGTGTGAGTGTGTGTGTGTGAGTGTGAGTGTGTGTGTACATACGTACGTATGTATAATGTATAATGGTACTAATTCGGAATTAAAGTATTATAATATAATTTAGAGTTTGAAATTTCAGTATCTTGTTGTCAATGCCTTTTAAACATTTTTTTGTTATTCAGTAAAATTTAATTAATTATGACAGCGACGTCAGTCAGTCAGTAACAAAAGTCACAAATCGGTCATATCTTCTGGTGCAGTTTACTCAAAATGTGTAGTGTAAAATATGCTTGTGAGTACAACTATATTTATATTAGTAGTTAAAAGTGGCGGGAGGTTGTGTGCTGGCCACATCAGATTATTTTACATGTCTAGTCGAGTCTGAGCCGAATGTTTATATGGTGTCACCGCGACAACTGTAAACAGACCAACGTTGAAACGCTGAGAGTTGGAGTGATAGGAGTGGGGGAAATTGGACCACTGCGGATCGTACACATGCCAGCTCTATAATATTCTATGCTCGTTGGTTTAGGCTGTAGGCGATTTGAAAATCGGTTGCTAAGATACTGAAAATATAGTGATACCAAGCCTTTTAGTATACAGGGTGGTGACTTGGCCGACACAGCATAGTGATTACAATGTTAATTTTTGAATGTGCATTTATTTGAGCCCTTAATTATTTTAGAGTTAATGTTCTCATAGGTTTTTTGTAGAGAAAAAAATACTGAATCCGAATATATTTTTGTTTTCAAATTTTGAAATTCCAGAACCGTAATAATCAACATTTTAAATAATTGTATTTTGACAAAAATCACTGAGGCCATGGAATTATTAAAACAAACAAGGCATTTCCATTTGTTGTTTCTATTTGACGATTGTAACATTGTAACTTTTTTTACCGGTTTCAGGATATTAAACCTATGCACAAAAGTAGGCTGGTAAGTAAGTAATAACTGTATTCTGTAAGGTAATATTACCATACTGACATGTCAAAACAATCAAGAAAATGAAGATAAAACAATGATAATATAATACTATTTATTAACACAAACGGAACTCAAAACAACAATAATACAAAAATTACTTCTCCTCTTCTCCTGCTTATCATAATACTTATATATTAATTGTATTATTTATTATATTAAATAAAAAATTATTTATAAATATGATACAAAACAATTGTAACCATGACGTTATAGTAATTAACGTTACAAGTCCGGGAATTCATATTTAACAGTACGAGTGAGACGTTTGAAGACGAGGCGACGAAGGAGCCGAGTCTTGAAACTCGAAACGAGTATTGTTAAAAGAATTCACGGACGAATGTCGTTATGTATTTTATTTCATCCTGTGTCAAATTCCGTTTTAAAGAAACAGTAAATAATTTACCTAATGCTCCAAATCTAGTAACATTTTCGAAACATAATTAACAACTGCAATTTGGCGATTGTTTAATTGTTATTGCGTTGATTAATTTCTAATTTCTATACCAACACTTTACCGGACTCATGGGTGTATTCTGAACACACTCCGTTAACTTTGAACGGACCGTTAAATTTAAACGGACCGTTATCTGATAATTGCTATTCTAAAAGGGTGCTCCGTTATATTTTATAACGGAGATCCGTAAACTATCTCCGTTAAAAGTGAATATCTGAACGGATGCTGTTGTAATGCCGTTATGTCAAACGGATGGAATAATTTTGAAGAAAAACACATTACTAGCTCTTCTCAACGTTTTATAATGTAATAAATACGTAGATAATGAATAAAATCAAGTTATTTAAACATGTTTTACTAAAAAATTATTATTTTTCTAAAATATATTTTCATCTGTAACCTGTAATTTGAATTCTTATGAGATATGTAAAACCTCAAATTTTATCTATTTTATTTTGCTGATTTTCATTAATCAATTAATTTGATTGGTAATTCAGGAACAGTTTAGCAAAGGTTGTTGCATCCGCTAATATTATAGGAGAGTAGGTAATACTAATACATATAATAATAAAAAATACTGGTACCTACTTTATAATTTTTATTCCAATAATTATTTCATGTTTACCTACCTACTTACTTATTTATTTTAAATATTAAATTTTCGTATTGCCTAATGCAGGTATGCAGGAAGGTATATATTAAAAATGATATCTACAAAATATGCAGCATGCAGTAGATTTAAAGTTTGACACATGTCATGTCATAAAAACAGACAAATAACCGAAATCAGTGTTTAAATATGATGTAAAATAATGTCAAAATAAAATAAATAAATTATAGAATTTTAAGTGAAAGTAATACTGTATAATATAGAAGAGAATTTATAGAACAGTAAAAATATAATTTCTTCCAAATTGCCTGTAATATTTTGAAATACAATTAAAAATTAATGTAACGATAATTATGCAATTATTGGGAACACTGTTTACAAAACGAAATATGCATCTCTGTTCATAGTAGACCTAAACGGAGTCCGTTACAATTTTTTATTTTAACGGGTCCGTAAAAACGTGGCCTTCAGAATAGAAATTTTTAACAGATCCGTTAAAATTATATTTTTAAACGGAGTCCGTTTGATAATTTCCTAGTAACGGAATGTGTTTAGAATACACCCCTTAGGGGTGTATTCTGAACACACTCCGTTAACTTTGAACGGACCGTTAAATTTAAACGGACCGTTATCTGATAATTGCTATTCTAAAAGGGTGCTCCGTTATATTTTATAACGGAGATCCGTAAACTATCTCCGTTAAAAGTGAATATCTGAACGGATGCTGTTGTAATGCCGTTATGTCAAACGGATGGAATAATTTTGAAGAAAAACACATTATTAGCTCTTCTCAATATTTTATAATGTAATAAATACGTAGATAATGAATAAAATCAAGTTATTTAAACATGTTTTACTAAAAAATTATTATTTTTCTAAAATATATTTTCATTTGTAACCTGTAATTTGAATTCTTATGAGATATGTAAAACCTCAAATTTTATCTATTTTATTTTGCTGATTTTCATTAATCAATTAATTTGATTGGTAATTGAGGAACAGTTTAGCAAAGGTTGTTGCATCCGCTAATATTATAGGAGAGTAGGTAATACTAATACATATAATAATAAAAAATACTGGTACCTACTTTATAATTTTTATTCCAATAATTATTTCATGTTTACCTACCTACCTACTTACTTATTTATTTTAAATATTAAATTTTCGTATTGCCTAATGCAGGTATGCAGGTAGAGGTATATATTAAAAATGATATCTACAAAATATGCAGCATGCAGTAGATTTAAAGTTTGACACATGTCATGTCATAAAAACAGACAAATGACCGAAATCAGTGCTTAAATATGATGTAAAATAATGTCAAAATAAAATAAATAAATTATAGAATTTTAAGTCAAAGTAATACTGTATAATATAGAAGAGAATTTATAGAACAGTATAAATATAATTTCTTCCAAATTGCCTGTAATATTTTGAAATACAATTAAAAATTAATGTAACGATAATTATGCAATTATTGGGAACACTGTTTACAAAACGAAATATGCATCTCTGTTCATAGTAGACCTAAACGGAGTCCGTTACAATTTTTTATTTTAACGGGTCCGTAAAAACGTGGCCTTCCGAATAGAAATTTTTAACAGATCCGTTAAAATCCGTTTTAACGGATCTGTTAAAAATTTCTATTCTGAAGGGCACGTTTTTACGGATCCGTTAAAATAATTTTTTTTAACGGACTCCGTTTAGGTCTACTATGAACAGAGATACATATTTTGTTTTGTAAACAGTGTTCCCAATAATTGCATAATTATCGTTACTTTACTTTTTAATTGTATTTCAAAATATTGCAGACAATTTGGACGAAATTATATTTTTACTGTTCTATAAGTTCTCTTCTGTATTATACAGTATTACTTTGACTTAAAATTGTATAATTTAGTTATTTTATTTCGACATTATTTTACATCATATTTAAACACTGATTTCGGCTATTTGTCTGATTATATGACATGACATGTGTCAAGTGTCAAACTTTAAATCTACATTTACTTCATGCTGCATATGCATCATTTGTAATATAAAGGTATACCTACCTGCATTAGGCTATATGCAAATTTAATATTTAAGGTAGCAACTATATTAAATAATTATTGGAATGAAAAGTATAAAATAGGTATTAGTATTTTTTCATTATTATAAGTATTACTCTCCTTATATCAGCGGATGCAACAGCCTTTGCTAAACTGTTCCTGAATCACCAATAAAATTAATTGATTAATGAAGGTCCCCAAAATAAAATAGATAAAATTTGAGGTTTTGCATCTCGTAAGAATTCAAATTATACAGGTTATAGGTGAAAATTTATTTTAAAAAAATAATTATTTTTTAGTTAAACGTATGTTTAAATAACTTGATTTTATTCATTATCTACGTATTTATTTCATTATAAAGCGTTGAGAAGAGCTAATAATGTTTTTTTCTTCAAAATTATTCCATCCATTTGACATAACGGCATTACAACTGCATCCGTTCAGATATTCACTTTTAACGGAGATAGTTTACGGATTTCCGTTATAAAATATAACGGAGCACCCTTTTAGAATAGCAAATATCAGATAACGGTCCGTTTAAATTTAACGGTCCGTTCAAAGTTAACGGAGTGTGTTCAGAATACACCCCAAAGGCCGTTATTTGCGTTTTCCCGGACTCAAACTGTTGACGTAAAGTATTTGAATTTGACACAGGATGAAATAAAATAAAAACTTACAGACAACAGACTTACTTGATCACCTTCTAAAATGATGACAATGACGTTATTCATTAAAGAATTTCAAAAACTAATATTTATTAATAAGTTTAACGTGTTATTATTCTGAAATAGACCAGTCGGGAAATCCGAAATTCGCTCTATTTCTAACGTCTAGGTGCATTTTATGTAACATTTTGGTAACATGAGTTTCTAGACTAATTTGACCCCGCTGAATTCGAATCTGCCCGTTACCAAGCCGAATTTTGCATGCAACACCCGGAATCCAAGATGGCGGCCATTTTTTTGAATCTTCACGTAAAACACATAAATATTGTTGTATTTTTGAGAATGATGAGTCTTTTTCTAGGTTTTCGGTATCTCTGAAGATGGCGGCCCAAGAAACCGGAAGTTAACTGTTCAAAGAATATACCAAACAATTTATTCAACTTACGATATATACAACAAAAATACAACAATATTTACTTGTTTCACGTAAAGATTAAAAAACGGACGCCATCTTGGATTCCGGGTGTTGCATGCAAAATTCGGCTTGGTAACGGGCAGATTCGAATTCAGCGGGGTCAAAATAGTCTAGAAACTCATGTTACCAAAATGTTACATAAAATGCACCTAGAAGTGTGAATAATTATTATCTTCAAGTGAAAATTGCAAAATGTAATAATCTAAAATATTTTATGTGTTTAATCAACTCTACTTTCTGAAAGGATAAAGATATCGCCTTCCGGTTTGCGGCGTTGGATTTCTTTGTAAATTTTACGTAAGATACATTATACTAAATGTTTTATAAGGATAACCCAAAATTAAATTATTATCTTCAAGTGAAAATTGCAAAATTTAAGAATTTTAAATATTTTTTGTGTTTAATCAACTCTACTTTCTACACGGATAAATATATCGACTTCCAGTTTGCAGCGTTGAATTCCTTGGTAAATTCTACGTAAGAGACATTATATTAAATATTTAGTAAGGCCCTTGATAACCCAAAATTGAATTATTATCTTCAAATGAAAATTGCAAAATTTAAGAATTTTAAATATTTTTTGTGTTTAATCAACTATACTTTCTGAACGAATAAAGATATCGACTTCCGGTTTGCTGCGTTGGATTCCTTAGTAAATTTTATATAAGAAACATTATTACTTAATTGAAGTCGAAACGTTGGTGTGTTATTGTATTTTAATAAATTGACTGAATTCTCCAAGAACTTCTCTACTTTTATTCATATATCCAGTCGAGTAATCTCTTCCTCAAGAAACATTATGTTAAATTTTATGGTAGGTCCTTGATAACCCAAAATTTAATTATTATCTTCAAGTGAAAATTGCAAAATTTAAATATTTTTTGTGTTTAATCAACTCTACTTTCTAAACGGATAAAGATATCGACTTCCGGTTTACAGCGTTAGATTCCTTGGTAAATTTTACGTAAGATACATTATATTAAATGTTTTGTAAGGCCCTTGATAACCCAAAATTGAATTATTATCTTCAAATGAAAATTGCAAAATTTGAGAATTTTAAATATTTTTTGTGTTTAATCAACTATACTTTCTAAACGAATAAAGATTTCGACTTCCGGTTTGCGGCGTTGGATTCCTTAGTAAATTTTATGTAAGAAACATTAAATTTTATGGTAGGCCCTTGATAACCCAAAATATAATTATTATCTTCAAGTGAAAATTGCAAAATTTAAGAATTTTAAATATTTTTTGTGTTTAATCAAATCTACTTTCTAAACGGAGAAAGATATCGACTTCCGGTTTGCGGCATTGGATTCCTTTGTAAATTTTACGTAATATACATTATATTAAATTTTTGTAAGGCCCTTGATAACCCAAAAGTTGATTAAAATGTTGTATATTCTTTGGACGGTTTAACTTCCGGTTTCTTTGGCCGCCATCCTGAATATTACATTTGAATGTCAAAACTGTGTGATTCAATGAAATCAGAGACACCGAAAACCTAGAAAAAGACTCATCATTCTCAAAAATACTACAATATTTACGTGTTTTACGTGAAGATTCAAAAAACGGCCGCCATCTTGGATTCCGGGTGTTGCATGCAAAATTCGGCTTGGTAACGGGCAGATTCGAATTCAGCGGGGTCAAATTAGTCTAGAAACTCATGTTACCAAAATGTTACATAAAATGCACCTAGAAGTGCGAATTTCGGATTTCCCGTCTGGTCTAAAACCGATAAACTATTGAACAAACCACGGATGTAAAGCCTGTCTTACACGGTCATATTTTGTTAACAAAATTTGATCACAAAAATTGTTGTCAAATTTTATGTTGAAAATATTTATTCCTTATTTGTGATACAATATTCCCTGTCTTACACGATCATATTTTGTACACAAAATTTTGATAGTTGATTCGCAGCTGTTTGAAAGATTTTATAATATAACCTCAGATTTAAAAATGTCAGGCGAAGTACAAAAAGATTTAAATAAATTAAAGTTACTGTCGTTATTGGCCAGTATACCATGTCTTCTTGAAATGAAGAAAAAAATGAAGAGGAAGAAAAGAAGGATATGGTCCGAGGCATGGTTGATGCGGAGAAATGAAGGCCGTGGAGTTTTAAATATGCTCCAACATGAATTAAAAGTAGAAGATCCAGATTCCTTTAAATTATTTTTAAGGATGTGTAGTGTTCATTTTGAAGAACTATTAGGTTTAGTAAAAGATGACATTAGCAAAAGTGATACTAATATGAGACAGTGCATATCTGCTGAAATGAGGTGTGTTCCTTAGACCATTTAAGCTTATAGATACGGCGTGTGCTACCCCTGCCGCGCTGTGTAGTGAAGCAATCGTTCTGCCCACTTGTGACGTCACGCGCATAACGCTGTATGGTGTATACGTTTCACGCTTATCCTCTAGCGTGTATTCTTGCCCACTTGTGACGTCACAAACGCTGGTTATGTTGGCTTCAACGTAGCGGCAGAAGGCGTGTCTATACGCTTAAATGGTCTAAGGTGTGTTCTAATTTTAATTAAAATACTCAGTTATTTATTTTATCTTGATATGTGTACATTATATTTCAGACTAGCAGTAACATTACGTTTTTTAGCAACTGGAGAGACTTATCTTTTCTACTAGAATTCATGAAAGCACAATTAGCTTAATAGTACCACATGTGTGCAAAATAAAATATGAAAATTTAAAAGATGTTTATTTAAAGGTTCGTTTGTTACATTATTTTCAAATTTATTACCTATCTGATGAAAATATAAATTACAGATACCAAATTCTAATAATGAATGGCTTAAAATTAGCCATGATTTCAATAATATGTGGAACTTTCCTATGTGTTTGGGAGCCATTGACGGCAAGCATATAAATTTTAGACCACCTCGTAGTTCGGGATCATATTACTACAATTATAAAGGGCATCATAGCATTGTACTTTTAGCAATGTGTGATGCTACATATAAATTTACATATGTTGATGTAGGTGTTAATGGTAGAATAAGCGATGGTGGAGTTTATAGGGAATCAGCCTTAAAAAATGCAATTGATACAAATATGTTAGCATTTCCTGACAATTCTACACTACCACATCAACATGAGAAAATTCCATACGTTTTTGTCGCAGATGATGCATTTCCTTTAAATGAGAGAATCATGAAACCCTATACAAATCGTGGTTTAACTGAAGAAAAAAGAATCTTCAATTATAGGTTGTCCAGAGCAAGACGAGTTATTGAAAATGCTTTTGGCATACTGTCAAATAGATTTCGCATACTGCTAACTGTAATAAATTTATCACCAACTAAAGTGGAGGACATAACCTTGGCATGTTGTGTTTTGCATAACTTCCTGGCCACGAAAAATCATAAGGCTTACACTGACATTGATTTTAATAAAAATTTAAATTTAACATCGCTTCAGAATCAACAAGGTGGAAATCGTACTTCTGGAAGCGCAACAAGAGTTAGAAGTTTGCTCACTGATTATTTTAATTCTAATGCAGGAGCTGTGCCCTGGCAAAATAAATGTTTATAAAATAATACGGTGTTTTATTTCTTAATTATATAAAATTAAATTAAACATGCATTCACTCAAATAAACATAATAACTGAAAACAAATTATCTATAATGTCTGTATCAAACAGAAAACTTAATCCAATTCAGAAAGTTCTGCATCTAACAAAATTTTTTCTATTTTAAATCGTGCTTCTAAGAAGTTCCTTTTATTTTTTAAATTAGACAGACGCATGCCTACACTTTGTCCAAACAGCTCATACTCATTTTTCGATGAAGATGCAGTTTGTGTTGTTCCTCTGCTGATTGATTCTGCAGCTTCTTTTATACTTCGGAAGCAGTCCTCCATTGGCTTCTCTTGATATTTTTTTCTCTTTTGTGGTGGTTCTTCTTGCGTTTGGAGTTCAGGAGTTGGACGTAATATTTGACTTTGGCTTTCATATTCAAATCTCGATGAACTTGAACCAGGTTCCGATGAAAACATGGGTGTAGATTCTTCTTCGAATATTTCTATGGCACTTTCACTACTTTCCAGTAATTCTACCCACTGCTGTGGACGCTCTGAACCCTCTAAACATTCAAGATTTGATTTAGACTTTCTTATGTCTAAATAGTCGTTGAGAAAAGCCATTTTCTCGTAATACCAAAATGTTGGTTTATATATCTAAAATAAAATATTTTATAAGATTTATTAATACGAGTACTATATTTGATATTTTTTCTTACATCGTCTGTTCCAGCACCACTTTTCGATTTAATTTTGCGACTTTCTGATGCATAGGTGTTTCGTAAACCAGTCCATTTTTTTGGATGTCAACTAATGTCGTAGTTGGTCGCACTTCTTTTTTAACAATCAAAATTTTCTCCAAACATTTATTTCTCAAATGCTTGTTATGATAATCTGGTGATTTGCAATTATATAAACATCCATACTTCTCATACTCTTCAATTAGCATCACAACGTGATCACTTAACCAAGACATTTTAAGAAATAAATAATCAAGCATCAAAATGTCAACAGCAAGCTGATAAAACGAAATGTGTTGACAACAATTTTTGTTGTGGAATAGAGCATGTCCTATTTTGAACAAATTTTTGTCATCAAAATTTTGTTTTCTTTTTACACGAATATAAAAATTTGACAACAATTTTTGTGATCAAATTTTGTTAACAAAATATGACCGTGTAAGACAGGCTTTATGAGTTATAACAGGTCTTAGATGTCTTAAAATCCTCGCTCTATGAGCTCGGAATTCAAACTGACATCTGCGGCTGTAATAATACTCATAACATTCCTAGGGAAAGTTAATAGCTATTACCGGTTTCAGGATATTAAACCTATATTTACATGAACAAAAGTAGACTGGTAAGTAAGTAATAACTGTATTCTGTAAGGTAATATTACCATACTGACATGTCAAAACAATCAAGAAAATGAAGATAAAACAATAATAATATAACACTATTTATTAATACAAACGGAACTCAAACAACAATAATACAAAAATTACTTCTCCTGCTTATCATAATATATATTAATTGTATTAATTAAATAAAAATCCGATGTGGCCAACACATGACCTCTCGCCATATGCTCTACTATTTTAGTAAGTGTGTATGAAAGTACTTACTCACAAATATACCATTGTACTAGAAGGGAATTCGGGAATTGTAGTTTTTATAATATTATTAAAGTTTATTATGACCTTATAAATACTAAATGACATTACATATTTTCCATTACAATTTGCCAAAAAGTCAAAAAATCATATGACATTAACACTCAAATATTTTATTTTTTGTTTCCATAGGTAGGCAGATAAATCAAAATTGTAACAAATTTGTAGAATTTTTAACTTCTTGTAATTGGAAAATGGAAACATCGTTTTGAATACATATTGTAGATAGTAACATTTAGTATACAATGTTATTAAAAAAATTCCTATTAATTCATAAATTTTGAGAATATTCCAGAAAAACTCTTCAGATCTTCAAGAAACTACCACTTCCGGTTGCACGGTCAACACCAAAATCTAATCAGATCTAATCTAGGGTGTCAGAATATTGTATACAAAATTTCAAATTTTTTTATTCAGTGGTATTTGAGTTATCGTACCTCCAATAACATCCATCCTGACACACACACACGCACACAGACAGACACACACACACAGACAGACATCATCGCGAAATTATCAAAATCGTGTTCTAGGGACCTCAAAACGTGCTTATCCATTGAAAACTCACTATCGAAATTTTAGCATGATTACAATATCTCTCTTACAGATATGAGTGGCGAGAGGTAAAAAAATTATTTATAAAAATACGCCAACCCGATATCAACTGCCTCTACACCTAGCGGCCATTGTCAACAATACGTCACTGACACATTGCACCAGGCCCAGGCAACTCAGATATGTCGTCCCTTACCAGTGTTATAGTTTTCTTCCAACCTTACTGGTGGCAGCACAATGCAGACACTACAAATATTTTTGTAATATTTGAGCGGGCTATGAGAAAAATATGAGTGACTGCGCAACGCGCTTGCAAACTGTCACGCATTTTGTTCAGTTTACTTTCTGCCTGCGTGGTGAAAAGCGTTAAAAAGTATTGTAAAAGTGTTAAACAAAGCAAACAGCAAACTATTTCAATATTAGTTGAAGTAATATATTATATACATAAAAGGTAAGTTAATAAATACTAAGTTTTATATAAATTAAAGTTTAAAGCATTTTCATCCCGTGCCTACAAAATATGTTAGTTATCCCTATACCACATTTTTATGGTATACTATATGCTACATGTAATTAAAGTAATAGGTTGTATTAAAACTGTTTTACATATTTGCAGGCGTTACTTATATCCGTGTTTAATATTTTATTTCTATTTTTACGTATCCTTTTCTTTTCCTATTCTAGAATAATATGCCTAGTACGTCTTGTTATGTACCTGGGTGCTATCATTACGAAACAAGATTTTTTTCATTGTCCGATGAAGGAGATTTTGATGGAACTATGGACGAAAATACTGCGCATTGCGAATAAAAAAGAATATGCGCTGAAACTTAAAATTTGCTACAAGCATTTTTGTTTTTCCCACCTCATCGTTCCTTCTACATATCCAGAAAGTAATGCCCGTGGTACATCAACGACTACCGACGAACTATAACAACGCCAACAAAAAGAAAATTGGAGACGAAAAAAGAAAATCTACATAATTTATGATACCTAAGACGTACTTATCAACTGTACAGAATTGCTACCACATGGATAAACTGCAATGATCAACCTCATGTTCATTATAGTATAATATTATAATAGATACTATCTACTTGTACTTAAAAACTAGGGAAATATTTAATAGTTTCTGGCAAACACTAAACACTTATGATTTTAACAAACCAGGTTTAGAATTTCAATTTTATTCTTATATATAAAAACATTCTTGATCAAATTGAAAAATTAATTTTATATTTTTTAATAAAAACTATTATTTATTAGATTATAGTTTCTGGTATATTTTATTTAAAATACTATACCCAAATAAATAATAATTTTTAGTAATTATGAGTTCTGAAAATTTTAAATTTTTCTCTGAATAATTGTTTAATAATTATTTAATCAATTTTCATTGTATTTATTATACGTACCAAAATATGTTTTAAAACTTATTTAAATTTTTATGTTAAATTTTAATATTACCTATTTTCCGGATACAAAATTACACGCCAACTGTAATGCATAATATGTTTCAAAATTATTATTATGAATAGCCATTTTATTCATGTTCACAATAATATTGTAAGTTTAATTTATTGTTACATTTTCTAAACCAATCTGAAATCACAAGATTTCTAGTGTTGCTTACATTAAATTTTTAATATTTTTTTATGAACTAATTACCTACTTCTTTTTGTATTAGAAATTTAAAAAAATGGTAGAAATCTTAATAATATAGCATAGTTACTTAATAAGTTTGTAGGATTTTGTATATTTATGTAAAGGAAATAAATAATATTTTATACAACAATTTTGTATTACTTTTAAATTTCATTTCCAGGAATAAAAATCTGACGTGGACACCACATGACTTCCTTGTACGCCTTGTGTGTTCATACTTTTCTTAATAACTAAAATGTAAAATAATATTAAAAATTCTTTTAAGTTATTATACTAGTATACTCACAAATATATTTTAGTCATTTTATTTAAACTGCAGAAGAAGATATAAAGCATATTTTACTGTCATGTCATAATCATTTAAATTTTACGTAGTAACAAATGTTAATCGATCATGGACTACAAGATACCGAAATACTATAAATTATAAATATATACTTTAATTATTTTTAAATGATAGCAGATACAAAAATATTTATAAAATACCGATTGTAGGTAATAATGACATCTTTCATTTAAAATAAAAAAAATTGTCTAAAATTAAATATTTATCGAAATATTTTTAAATAGTACTACTTCCGGTTTGTAGACTGAAACCAAAAATAGGAGGTGCACAACTAGATGCTATAACAGTCCTAAATACAAAATTTCAACTTTCTACGTTTAACCGTATTTGAGTTATGCGACACACATACGTCCGTCCGTACGTACAGACGTCACGTCGAAACTAGTCATAATGGATTCAGAAAAGGTCAAAACGGATATTTCCGTCAAAATCTGAGAACCGAAATTTTTCGCGATTACAATACTTCCTTACTTCGTACAAGGAAGTAAAAATTAAAAAAATCTGACGTGGACACCACATGACTTCCTTGTACGCCTTGTGTGTTCATACTTTTCTTAATAACTAAAATGTAGAATAATATAAAAAATTCTTTTAACATATTATACTAGTATACTCACAAATATATTTTAGTCATTTTATTTAAACTGCAGAAGAAGATATATAAAGCATATTTTACTATTGTCACTGTCATGTCATAATCATTTAAATTTTACGTAGTAACAAATGTTAATCGATCATGGACTACAAGATAAAGAAATACTAAATTAAAAATTTATACTTTAATTATTCCTAAATGATACCAGATACAAAAATATTTATAAAATACCGATTTTAGGTAATAATCACATAATCTTTCATTTAAAATAAAAAAATTTGTGTTAAATTAAATATTTATCGAAATATTTTTGAAAAGTACTGCTTCCGGTTTATACTCGTAGATTGAAACCAAAAATAGGAGGTGCACAACTAGATGCTATAACAGTCCTAAATACAAAATTTCAAATTTCTACGTCTAACCGTATTTGAGTTATGCGACACACATACGTCCGTCCGTCCGTACGTACGTACGTACGTACGTACAGACGTCACGTCGAAACTAGTCATAATGGATTCAGAAAAGGTCAAAACGGATATTTCCGTCAAAATCTGAGAACCGAAATTTTTCGCGATTACAATACTTCCTTACTTCGTACAAGGAAGTAAATATACAAAGAATCAACGAATCAAGCTGGCTGTGCTCAAATTTAGTTGAAACCCAATGCGTTAGGTGAACCACAATCGCTGTCTTCCGGTTATCATAAGAGTTGACGATCTGAATATATATATATATATATATATATATATATATATATATATATATATATATATATATATATATATATATATATATATATATATATATATATACAGGGTGTCTGTTTTTAAATGAACCAGCATTTATCTCGCTTATTTGTTGATTTAGCGTTTTTTGTCAAATACATGATTTATACAGTATCATGTGTAGTAAATGATAGCGGATGTGAATCCTTGGTATCACTTCCGGTTTTTGAGGAGGTCATAGCAACTTTCAAATTTCAAATGAAATATTGTATTTTTTATTACGAATTTGAAAAGTACATTAAATTTTCTTTACGGTGGTATAAAAAAGTCATATGTTGTATTATTAAAATATTAAATTACGGGCACTTAAATTATGCACCTATGAACGCTGAAATAAGTAAGCCTTGCCGCGAAACAAAAACAATAGTTGAAAGCAGTTACCTGTCAACATTTTGAACATCTTTTATAAAATTAAAGTTAGGTACTCTCGATGTACTCTAATAAATTAATTGTTTCTTAATTATTCATAATATGCGTTTTCTTTATTATAATTAGATTTAAGAGATATTTTATTGTAATTTACATTGATTGTTGACAGGTAACTGCTTTCAACTATGGTTTTTGTTTCGCGGCAAGGCTTACTTATTTCAGCGTTCATAGGTGCATAATTTAAGTGCTCGTAATTTAATATTTTAATAATACAACATATGACTTTTTTATACCACCGTAAAGCAAATTTAATGTACTTTTCAAACTCGTAAAAAAATTACAATATTCCATTTGAAATTTGAAAGTTGCTATGACTTCCTCAAAAACCGGAAGTGATACCAAAGATTCACATCCGCTATCATTTACTACACATGATACTGTATAAATCATGTATTTGACAAAAAACGCTAAATCAACAAATAAGCGAGATAAATGCTGGTTCATTTATAAACAGACACCCTGTATACAGGGTGTCTATTTAACTCGGGCCACTATTGGTAATTCCTAAACTAAAACAGATACGACTTCGGTTAAATTAGACAAAAGTTACCTTATGAGAAGGCCATTCCAGTGATGTTTTTGTTTATCCAAAAATATGCACAGGTAACTAGATAAAGCAAAAACTTTAATTTTTTTAAATGGCAATCACAGTTAGCTATGGCATCATTAAAAGGAGTATTTTTTCTCTTTTCAACTGTATGTAAATTTTCATCATTTATTTTTTAAATAAATGTTTTATTTACACAAAACATAATATACTTAATTCTAATGGCACTTATTAAAGTAGGCTTTGATAAGAACAATTTAAAACGATTTATATTGTTTTAAACATTTTTCTCGTATTGCTGTCAGTTTTTATATTGTTAAAAGTAGTTTTTAGTACTGTTGTCATATTAAATTGTTTTTATCAAGGCCTACTTTAATAAGTGCCATTAGAATTAAGTGTATTTGGTTTTGTGTAAATAAAACATTAATTTAAAAAATAAATAATGTAAATTACATACAGTTGAAAAGAGATAAAAATACTCCTTTTAATGAAGCCATAGCTAACTGTGATTGCCATTTAAAAAAATAAAAGTTTTTGCTCTATCTAGTTACCTGTGCATATTTTTGGATAAACAAAAACATCACTGGAATGGCCTTCTCATAAGGTAACTTTTGTCTAATTTAACCGAAGTCGTATCTGTTCTAGTTTAGGAATTACCAATAGTGGCCCGAGTTAAATAGACAGCCTGTATATATTGAAGTGATCTGTGCATTGCACGGCGATGCATGCGAATTTATATAGAATCGCGTTTATTTTTATCAAAAACGTCGCGAAATGAGTGTCCCGACCAAATCGCGACTCACGGGACAGCTCTGTTATGTTCCTTGGTGTCGTAGCACGCAGTTCGACGAGCCAAAAGTGTCATTTTACCGATTTCCGAGACGAGATTGGGAGGTTAAACGGAAGGAGCTTTGGATTGCTCGCGTTCGACGAGCGTCGTAAGTGATTTAAAACATTAATTATCATTTTCTTAAGCTAATTTAATTTGTAAATAAATATAATTATATTACTACATAATTAATGTAATATCTAATTCACAAAATTTATAATAACCTACATTTGAATAAAATGTAAAAGATAATAGGATACATGAAATATGACGTGCAATTAGTTAATTAAATATGTAAATTATAACCGATGTCTGTAATTTTAAACTTATAATTAATAAATTACACGTTTTAAATATTATTTAGTAAAAATAAATTGTTTTCTATAGAACTGGAAAAGATGCCTGGGTTCCATCGAAGTACTCCACAATTTGTAGTAAACATTTTGTTGGGGGCGAAAAATCTAACGATCCAAGCAAAGAAAACTACAATCCTACGATATTCCCATAGAAGCCAGAGACATCAGCAGCTGTAGCTCGTCAGGAAATTGAAATTTAATTTAATACTCAATTATTGCATCTAGCAAACTTATGTGACCCTACCCTAGAAGCACATACTTGTTTTTGATACTTTAAGCACAATCTAGAAAAATATTTAAGCTTAATTTCCATGCATCCGTTTTGTACGTCGCGTTTTATCCGTCATCAATAGTGATTGGTTGAACTCAAATGTTATTTTGAATTCGACCAATTACCATTGACGACGGACGAAACGCGACGTACAGAACGGATGCATGGAAATCTAGCCTTATTGTAAAGCTGCGTTCACAGACCTAATTCGTTGTAATTCGTATCCCTGAAATTAATTTGGCTGTTCACAGTTCTAATTTGTAGAAATTTGTGACTTGTAGCACCATTTAGATAAAACTTATTCAAACGCTCGAGAATAATCAGCTGTTTGTTGTTTGTTTTATAAGTGTAAGTTTAAGTTTGTTTTTGTTGGTGAAATAAATTGAAACAAATTAAAACAAGATAATGAAAATCAGTCAAATTCAAAACCGAAACATTGAAACATCAACAAAATGAAATGAGTTCATTCAAGCTAAATATAGTTTTTCTTAATTAATAGAACGAACCCTAAATTTACTAGACAAATTTGGAGTTTGGATACTTTTCTACGAATTGCACAGAATTTCAGTTTGATGAACGCAAGTACACAATTGCCATATGACAAGCTTCACAAATTTCACCGAATTACGAACGAATTAGGACTGTGAACGCAGCTTAATGATTTTTTGGTGTTTAGATATGATATTGGAAGATAAAAAATCTGAAGTGGCCTGCACACAACCTTCCGCCAAATCTAGACTTATAAACATAAATGTATACGTATACAATCCGGTGTCCCTAAAATATACAAATAAAAATCTAAAATATTCAAACATAGAAATTTGCATCACCTGAATCAAAAAATTCGTTCACAGGCAAACTCTTCTGTGTTGAAGCCATCCTCCGTTGAATTACTACATTTAATATCTTACTTATGACTTATATGGCGCTAGTATGTCAACTTGTCACCCGTCTCACCTGTCAATATTTTTTACGCAGAAACAAAAATCAACCGAACATGGATCACAAGATTTCAACGTTTTATCTGATAAATTTATTTTTTAAATTTTACTGCAGTTCTTTAATGCTACCAGATAAAGACAATTTTTTTATAACGTAAGTTGCAAATAACTTTGCCTCTTATTCTTATTACAAATAAATATTATATTTATCAAAATTTTTATAAATTTTTGACAATTATCTTGTTCAATCTTCAAAAAATATCACTTCCGGTGAAGATATTTGTACCAAAATCTGATATGCTCTTCCTATTCGTATACAATTGTAAAATACCAAATATCAAATTTTTTGGGTAATTCGTATTTGAGTTATGCGACATCCGGCATCGGCCCGGACCACACACATACACACACACACACACACACACGCACACACACATACACACATACATACAGACATCATCGAGAAACTATCAAAAATGAGTTGTAAGGACCCTAATTCGTGCTCATCCACTTAAAACTCACAACCCGATTTTTTGAATGATTCCAATACCTTCCTTTACAGGTAAGCGGAAGGTAAAAATTGAAACTGAGTTGTGGTTAACATTATACGTAAATAGTACTACTTGTTTGCAGGGACTACTTTATTTCTTAACTACTCTGTGCTTCTAAGATTAATTAAGAAGCAATAGTTAAACATGCACAGGCAATATGCACGTTTGTTTAATCCAAACATGTGCACAAAAGTAATTTTATTGCATAGAATAATTTTATGAATGCATTAGAAAACCAATAGATGATAGAATATACTACTAGATACCACTAAAAAAAAGATACGACTCATTATCATTTACTAGGTACTAATACTACATATTTATGATCAAAACCTTACTCATATCGTAATTTAATATTTACGTACATTATGATTGAGACAGCTTTTCCATTTTCGTTCGATTAGTCATTATCTGTTCAGTTTTTAATAATTGTTAACATTTTATTATTTTATACATATCTCTATCGACGGCTTATAAAGGTTGGTTTTTGTCCTAGTGCTCAATGCACCAGGAGTTTCTCGCAAAACAGTTCCTTTAATTTTGCTGGAACTGTCCGTTTTTGTTTCGTGCACATCCGAAACATGATGACTTTCCACGAGCTTTTTCCCCTTATCCGTCGGAAAATCAACAAATTTACCGGTCTGAACCCACATCTCAAAATAATCGACATTACGACGTATTTTATAAGCAGATTTTGCAACCCGGCGCTAATGCCAGATTTAAATCTGCCAGTGACGTATTGTCGCGCGCCGCCGCTAGAGCCAGCTAGAGCGGCGCTCGGGTCGCGCCAGCTGATGTCGGGTTGGCGTATGATACAAAACAATAATTGTAACCATGACGTTAAATAAAAACTTACAGACAACAGACCAATGACCTAATATAATTTAGACACCGCATAGTCGCATTTGTTGTGAAGCCGACACTTCCTGAAACGGAGTAGGCTGATGGAGACCTAGCTTGCAGTGCGGGTTGCGTGTACTACAATAATTCTAAAGTATCTGTCAGATGAAATCATTCTAACCTACAACAAAATTCACTTTGAGATGCAATTTAAAAATATGTACGCATTTTTTGTTAAATATTGTGCATATTGTTGTATTATTTAATATTTCATAACTTATTTTACATTTAAATGACAGTTATAAGGAGACATCTAAAGATGACGTTTTTTACCTTTTGTAGGTACTACAATATTTTAGCAAGAGCACTGTTTATTTCAAATGTTAATCTTAAATTATATTTGATTAAAATAATAAAGATGTTTGGTAGAATTATTTTTGTATAGATTGCACGGCTTTCAGCCATTGATCTCGTCTAGCTTGGTTCATTGGATATCTGAAATCACTTTTAGTTGCATTTTCTGATCTATTATTATTATTTCTACAGAAAAACTTACACACTAAATGACACATTTTCTTTTTTTGAAGCCGAAAACTCTTGGCACGTTGGCATAGCACGATGATTAACCATAATAATGTTTTAAATTCAACTAAATACAGAATTTGTAACTATCATTTATAAACTACTGAAAAATATTACGAGTATTTGACACAAAACAGAATTTAAGGACACGTTTCAAAAGTAGAGACAATTGCTACATATCGGTCATACTTATGAACTACGTTGCTATATTTAAAATATTCTCAATAGAGGGCTATACAATCGTGTTCTGAAGTTTGTGTCTGTTTACTATGACGAATATTCTCCCTAATTCTTGATGAACTCATCGGTGACGGGACGCAGGAGAAAATCAAGATCCTCGATAAATTTAAGCTTTCCTTCATTTAATATTGATTAGTCATTTTTATATCTTAATCTGGTTTTCATAGCACACATAAACAAAATAAAATGAGCATTTTTATTATTATTTAATTTTTTGTTTGTTTTTTAAATAAATTTTTTATAATTTTTTTTCTGTAGTTCTGTATATTTAACAAATGTTAAGTACACACAGTGAGTATTTCGTAACAATTGAAAACGTTTACAAATTTCTCTCATCATTACATTTTTATGTACCTACCTACTTAAACCTATGTGTAGGTATTTGTAAAAAACAGAAATTATATACATTTATTCGTTTGGACTGGAGAACTAAATAAGTTATATAAAATTTAACATTTATTATTATATTGAGGTATAAATTACCAAATTTCTTAGAATTTTTTTTATTGTCGAGATTCGAGAATATTTTCCTGGAATCAATTTTGCTGGAGATTAGACAAATTTTTCTGAAACATTGTTGTGTGGCGATCAATTGTTAAAAATATTTTCAATAGGAATTATTTTTGTTAGATTTGATTGCAATATCAGATGTTTCTAAATAATTCTAAGAAACTTCAAAATCAAAATTGAAATTGAATTATCATTAGCAGATGTAAGAAAAATGAAATATTTTAGTCCCTCCTTCGTTTTAGTTATAGAGTAGTTATTGTTAATTTAGTGTAAAACTAGCATCAGGACCCGTTACGCGGCTCTAACACTAGGTCCCGCTGCCGCGGGACAAAGGAAATGCGCCCCGCTTCGCGAGGCTCAATCTCCGCGCACCCTGAATTTGGGAGGATTCGGCACTTCGTGCATCAATAATTGTAACATTTAGACTCTACCGAAATAAATTGTAATCTTTTCGTATGATGAAATTATAATTATTTAATTACAACTTCAAATTATTCATCTTTCTTCTTCAATATAAATTTTAGTGAAGCCATTACAATTTTAGAATAGAATAAGATAATATGTGTAATAAAATAAATATCCTGGTTATCCAACTATAAACAAAAGACGTCATTTTGAACAACATAGTACATCAGTTCCCATCAAGAACTTTAATATGATATTAAACTCAATATGATTATAACATTTTTTTATATAAACAAATTGCAATCGCCGGCAATAATTTTAAATAAATTTATTAATTAGCCCTTGCCCTCGCCTAGCTCTCTAATTAGATGTCAAACTCGACATAGTTCTATTATTTTTTCGATTAAAACAAATTCCGATCGTCGGTCACCATTTTCAATAATTTAATTATTGAGCCCTTATCTAGCCTTGATATTTGATATTAAACTTGATATGATTTTATAATTTTTTTATTAAAAACAAATGCCAATCGTCGAACACCACTTTAAATAATTTTATTTTAATTAGCCCTCATTTGGCTCATTAATTTGATGTCAAACTCGATATCATTTTATAATTTTTTCGATAAAAACAAATATAAATCATCGGCCATTATTTTAAATAATATGATTTATCTAGCCCTTTAACTTCATATCAAACCAGTGTTGTGACAGATCATTTTAAAATTGATCTAGATCAAGATCTTCTAGTTTAATATGATCTAGATCAGATCTTAGATCAATTTTTACGATAGGATCTTTTTTTTAGATCAGATCAGAAATTAGTGATCTTTTTTTCTTTAGATCGTAAAAAGATCAATATTAGACAAAATATTTAGGTAATTGTTGTATTACTTTAGGTACATAAAAAAGAAGAAAATACGTAGTATTCAAGCGATTTAATCTACAGTTTAAAATTAAAACATATTAAAAATATTAAACTCGTACTTTTGCTAAATATTCAATTTCATGCTTTAACTTGCATATAGCGTAGAAAAATCTAAAAATACAGGGTGAGTCATAGAAATGCCCGTCGTCGATATCTCTCTTGTCGTTAAAAATACAGCAAAAATTTATTACCAGGATCTTTCGTTAACTCAAGGAGCATAACTTAAAATTATTTTCACATATACAGGGTGTTGCATAACGACTTGGCAATAATTGTTCGTCTTTTTTTAAATGAAACACCCTATATATTTTTATATATTTTGAATTGTATTTTATTTACCTACACGAACATATAAATTTCATTTTAGTTTTCCGCGGCGTTGCCAAGTTATTCAATTTTTTCTCTTAATAAAGCCGAATACACGTATTGTTTCATAAAGGCGTACTGAAGTTATTTTAATAGTAAAAATTATGAATTTTTTTTTCTGGACAACTGTAACTATACTCTTTGTTCTGACCATGGTGGAAAGAGAGTATGGTGTGCTCACGCGCATGCTGGCGACTGGCTGTGACGTCAGCAACGAGAAGCTTGCGCGATTAAGGAAACCTACAGTACAGTAAAATTAGACGGAAGAACATTCAATCAACTATAATTTCTAAACTAATAAAGATATTGACTTCCGGTTTTTAGAATTAGATTCTTAAAACATTTTTCTATAAAATGTTTTTAAACAAAAAGTTGATATAAGAACCCGTATAAACACACATCCACACATATTAATTTAAACCTAAACGCCAGTTTCTTATTTACACTTTTGATGTAAAAACGATACCTACTAAACGAATCTCAGTTTTAAATATGAAAAACACTTATATAAATTAATTCTACACCTGGAAGTGCAACATAAAGAAAATAAAATAGATAATTATTAGAAAATTACAAGATTTATTTGTAATACATTTACGTACAAAATTTTATTTATTGTTATTTGTAAATTTTGACATTTTTTTTTGTAATTTTCGTTTACAATTTTCAAAACTTATTTTTTTATTTAGATGCCGTAATCTGATATATGTCCTTGTTCTGATCATACACAATAAAATTTCATCAGGAAATTTATTTGTAATTATGACGGAGGCTGTCTTCACTCTTTCTAATAGGTTAAAAAAAATTTTACTGTCATTGGAAAAAAAGTTTTTATGATATTTCTGAAATTCGTTCTCAATCAAACGAGCCAATTCTACCAACTCATCACTTGGATACATAAGGTGACCTCTTGATAAAAATTCAATCCAGTCTGGGGCTTTACTTGTTTGAATGTGTTTTGTATGGGTTCCCAAATTTAAATTTGAATATTTGTTTTTGAATCTATACGCTACGTATCCAGCAATAAATTTAAGTCCCTCATTATAAATTGTGTCAGACATTTTGTTTTTATCTAGTAATTTCAAGAGTTGTTCATGATCTTCGGAAACTATAGTCGAGTTATGTATTTCAAGCAAATTATGAGATTCATCCACATTATGAGATTCATTCGAATTATAATTTGGATTTAAAAATGTATAGTTAGAAAAATCTATATTTTCAACGTCAGTTACAGGATTGATAAGTTTGTCCAATTCACTGTCTAAAAGAACATTAGTAAAAAATTCTTGTGACATGCACATTTCATTTTCAGTGATAATATGCCGATTTACATTTTCTTGTTGTAATTGATCAAGTAAACAAGTTTCAGGACTTTCCTCGGTATTTTTATTCATAGTAAAAATGGCATGTGAATGTTTACCAAGAATATACCACCTCAACCTATATTTGATATCAATAGGCGTTGGATGATCATTCGCTGCTCCCATACCTCGAATATACGAGAAAAAGTTTTCTAAAATATCCTGATTAAGTCTATATGTGAGAATGTATTCAAAATTATTGTATTCATTATTTAAATATTGATAGAGTTCAGTCAACGACTTGTTACTAAGCAAAATTCCTTTCTGAAATGGTAACAAAGTCTTATGTTTTCCAACAATCATTTTGGATATAGTCTCAGACATGTTTTTGAGAATCAATAGTTGTTTCTCTAAATCGATACCAAATGCATTCGCACCTGGATGTGCACCGTACTTCAGTTGAGCATTAAAAATGTCAAACCAGTCATTTATAAGTTTTATAAATGCACTAGTTTCTTTCCAGTTCATGTTCTCTAGGAAACCTTCCATGCCACACCATTCCACAGCTTTTGCAACAGTATTTGATAATAGTTGTGCTGCCGGACGAACTTTTTGACGTTCAGTTCCTTTAATATTCAAATGATAATCATTAATTTTGTGGGCAATTTTCAGATCATCACTTGAAGACGAAATAATTTTTTGAATACAGCTTGTGTTAATTAATTTGCCATCTATGTAAAATCCTTGGTCAACAAAATGATTTCTTAAAAGTTTTAATAAGTGTGGTACGTCTGCAAACACGAATATTTTCAAACTTGAATTTACAGGATGAGCAAAGTAAGTATTTTCATTGTAAGAAACATTCAATTGTTTCCAAAGAGATACATTACTGGTGCCCATATCACTTGTGATAGAAACAACAGTATAACCAGCTTCATGTAATTTAATTATAATATCATTTAAAATTTCTTTAGTCATACACGTATCAAAGTTGTAAAAAATCGGTTGCTTCCATTGCGAACACAAACCTCTCACCATTACCACCTGACATGCTTTATGTGGTCCAAGTAACCGCTGCTCTTTTTGGTCGATACATAACTTATTCGATATATAAATTTCATCAAATGACAATGAACATAAGCGTTCATTGTCTTTCAGAGTTACAGCCTTTTGCTTCATAAGTTTAATAACGTCTGTCAATATGCCAGGATTAAGTTCAAGGTTTACAGCCCATCTTCTTAACGTACTTAATGCCGGCAAAGGATAACCAATGGTTTTCAGATATCTGTAGGCCTTCGGGCTTACACTGCGTAGTGAAATTGCAGATGAAATGTCATCTGTATTCCACGATGAGTATTTTTTATTTGGATGAATTATACGTTTAATCTGTCCTGATGTAAAATGATTACTCAATGCAGTATTGAACTCTGATAACTTTGTATCAGAAGCCGTTTTATCTTTTCTCAGTTCTTCATTTTTTAATTTTAAATCTTCCACTTCTTTTTCTAAAGATAACATTTTTATTTTTAAACATTCTATCTCTTTCATTAGTTCGTCCCTATAAAAATACTATAATTTATTACCTATTTAATAATAGTACATACATATACGTATAAAATAATGACTAAGATTACGCACACTTTAATTGGAGAATCTTTAACTTTTTCCATTACTTCTTGAGATTCCACATGATCAGGGATTAAGTTATTGTTACATGGATCTGACAAAATTTCATCTATAATAATCTTTCGACTTTCAAAATCATTCTTGGCTTGCATTCTTTGAGATCGAGAATTTGTCATTGCAACGGTTTTACTTTTTTTAGGAAGAAATAAAGATGGGATAGCATCACATGTTAAATTTCTAAATCTTTTTGGTGGAGTTTCATTCAGTAAATCGTATTTCAAATTCTTTAAAAAAAAATTCTTTTCGAAATGTTTGGAACAAATAACAGCTGAAATGATTTACGTGTAAGAAAACAATTTGAAAAAATAAGATATAAATTTACCATTTTTCCGATTAAATTTATCTTGTCTGCCACAAGCGTGAACCCATTGCAATGCAAGATCTTCGTTCTTAGGAAATGTGTAAAATTTTATGTCGGTTGCTTCCTTCTTTCTGTTGTGGTTATTACAACCAAAAACGGCACAATTAGGCATGATAATATACTAGTACAATGTCAGTTATGTAGAATCGTGTTGAACGCATTCGTGTCTGTCTCGTTGCTGACGTCATGCGCAAAACGGACGAAAATAAACCCACTGGCGAGCACACCATACTCTCTTTCCACCATGGTTCTGACATAACTTTTTTTTATATGTTATTATACAGGGTGTTCAGTGCAGAGAATCAAATTTACTCAATTTCAAATGGCTATAACTCGTCATTTTCAAATGGAACACCCTATATTTTATTATTCTGTTGTGTGTATTTTTGCATCTTCTTATGTTATGCCTAAAAACATTAATTTAATTAATTTCGAAATTAATGTTTTTAAGCATAGGACACCTTTTATTACATAAGAAGATGCAAAAATACACACAACAGAATAATAAAATATAGGGTGTTCCATTTGAAAATGACGAGTTATAGCCATTTGAAATTGAGTAAATTTGATTCTCTGCACTGAACATCCTGTATAATAACATTTAAAAAAAGTTATGTCAGAACAAAGAGTATAGTTACAGTTGTCCAGAGAAAAGAATTCATAATTTTTACTATTAAAATAACTTCAGTACGCCTTTATAAAACAATACGTGTATTCGACTTTTTTTAGAGAAAAAATTGAATAACTTGGCAACGCCGCGGAAAACTAAAATGAAATTTATATGTTCGTATAGGTACATAAAATACAATTCAAAATATATAAAAATATATAGGGTGTTTCATTTAAAAAAAGACGAACAATTATTGCCAAGTCGTTATGCAACACCCTGTATATGTGAAAATAATTTTAAGTTATGCTCCTTGAGTTAACGAAAGATCCTGGTAATAAATTTTTGCTGTATTTTTAACGACAAGAGAGATATCGACGACGGGCATTTCGATGACTCACCCTGTATAATCTTATTTTAAGATCGTAGATCATATTTATTTGATCTAGATCAAACTCAAGATCCTTAAATATAAGATGATCTAGATCAGACCAAAGATCACGTAAATTGAGCTAGATCGGTGATCTAGATCAGTCACAACACTGTATCAAACACGATATGATTCAATAATTTTTATGATAAAAACAAATTCGGAACGCGTGCCGCAATTTTTAACAACTTTCTAGTCCTTAAATTTACTTTTAAAAACAAAAGCCTGAATAGCCGACCTCTATTTTGAACAATTTTGTACATCAGTCCTAATCAAGACCTTTGATTTCTTTTCTTAGAATAAATATAAGATTTCGTGAAAATAAAGTATAACTAATGTTAATGTAGAAAATATAGTAGTTATCGGTTATCCAGCTCGGTTCAAATCAAATGTGTCATTGTCACTGTCTGTTGGGTAGAAAGTCGAAAACTATATTACCGATATTTAGTGACAATTAAGTTATTTCGACTGAGCTGCCATCTCTATGGTAAAGGATGAACTATTTTCGACTACTTTGCTACTCAAATCTACTCAATTTGAATAAATTTTAATAGCCATTTTTGAGAAAACTACTGTAACAATTAAGATAAACATTGCAGATGTGTGAATATTAGAGCAAATATTGTTTCCTGAGAGTAATTTTGTATTGATATAGGGCATAATATTGAATAAAAATATTGTTTTAATGTTTATAGTAAACAATATTGGAACAAAAAAAATTTCAGGAAACAGAAAAAAATATATAAATTTCAATAATGTTTTGTTTGCCTAGATATTTTGACCAGGAGCGGAGAAAATGGCTATTAAAAATTGATATATTTTTATGCAACCTGCAAAACATCTGTAACGCACCCTTAAGAAGTGTTTCACAAAACATAAAACAATACTAAAACCTAACCTTCGCAAAGCTTGTCACATAATGACATAATGTAAACAGAAACAAGACAACATTACAGTAAACATCACGCATTACCAACGCGGTCTACCTCCCGTTCCCCCACCCAAGTAAGTGTCGGCTTCAAAACAAGCTCTACATCAACAATGCCATGCGGCATCTAAATTATAATAGGTCATTGCAACAGACTTACTTGATCATCTTATATACTAAAAGGCTAGGTATCACTATATTTTCAGCAGCTTAGCAACCGTTTTTCGCATCGCCTACAGCCTGAACGGTTCAACCGATTTTTATGAACTTTTTTTTATTTGATAGAGGTTCATGTGAAGTAGTGCCTTTTGGGTATATGAATATTGTAGATGGCGTGGTAGTCGCAGAGAAGTTGAAAAACCGTGATTTTTTGGAGTCCTTGGATACGGGCATTATACGTTATTCGATTGTTTTTTTCATTTGACATATAGGTAGAGAATGAATTTGACTATATTTCTATACATGTTTCAACCCAATATTGGGTATATTAAGAAAGTTATTAAGAAAAAACTGAAAAATGCACGGAACGCAAATGGGAGCATGCCATGGAATTTTTGTTTTCTTTTTGATAAAAATGATTTTTTTGTCTAGTGTCAGATTTGACGTTTCCAATTTGAAATTTTATTTGGATTTATCTTTTATATTTGATAAGGTAGAAATATTTTGAAAATTTTATTGAGTATTTAAAGATGGAACACGCATTATGTTTACATGGTTTTGTATAAATTTGTAATATATTTTTTGAAAATTTTTATTCAATTTAACAATGCACTGTGAAGTTGAATCATATTTTAATTTATTACTGTAATATTGATAGTAATATATTTTGACCCAAGTGTAAATATTCAATAATTCAATTAAAATTAGGTATCTATATCCAATATCCGTGGATAATACTATTTCTCAGTATTTTACGGAAAGTTTTAAATGTCAAATTAATATACAAATTTAACAAACGTGTTAAAAATGGTGTCCGATAATCGGGACTTTTATCTATTGTACTTGAGTTTGGGTTGAGTTTGAGTTTGTCCTGCCCAATCCGCCCTACTGGGATATTTATCCTGGATACGCCCACTAACTAACAACTGGACAAGCACGAGACACGACGCGGACTAGAGATGATCTACATTGTTATTGCACTTGTATCAAATCTGTTTTTACAAAAGTATATATGGTATTAATTAGCACCAAGGGGTCAAAATATGGCTTCAATGATCAGCATTTGTATTTCAATATAAATTTAATATAATTATGATTGGTATCAAACTTATCGCCCAATGTTTTCCAAAATTATGGCTGTTTACTAAGAAAAAATTTAAATTGCACTCGGTGAGCGGAATTTGTTTTTTCTGAATATTTTTTAAACTATATCGCGATTGATATCAAATTAAAGGTCTTAATAAGGACAAAAAATCTACAGTATGCATTAAAATGACTTTCGACAATTTGGCTTTTGTTTTTAGTCGGACAAAAAGTCTTTTTTTAGTTTTCACAAAATTTTGTTATTTTCTTTTTAAAACACTAATGACTACCTACTTGGTATATTCCGATAATCACATCAAAAGACGTCAGAAAAAACTTATTCAAATAGTAAGTCTAAATGCAAAAGTGGATTTATGTGAGGCACGAAGTGCCGAATTCTCCTACATTCAGGATCCACGTAGCTTGAGCCCCGCGAAGAGGGGCGATCCTCTTTGTCCCGCGGCAGCGGGACCTAGTATTACAATTGAGGAACGAAGTGCCGAATTGTCCCACATTCAGGGTCCGCCGAGCGTGAGCCCGCGAAGCGGGCGAATCCTCTTTGTCGCGCGGCAGCGGTAGAGTCTAAATGTTAAAATCGTTATAATTGAGGCACGAAGTGCCGAATCGTCCCACATTCAGGGTCCGGGGAGCTTGAGCCCGCGAAGCGGGCGAACCACCCTTGTCGCGCGGCAGCGCGACCTAGCTGAAGGCCCGCGTAGCGGGGCCTGACGCTAGTACCTTCTAAAATGATGACAATGACGTTATTTATTAAAGAATTTCAAAAACTAATATTTATTAATGACTTTAACGTGTTATTATTCTGAAACCGATAAACTATTGAACAAACCACGGATGTTATGAGTCATAACAGGCCTTAGATGTCTTAAAATCCTCGCTCTACGAGCTCGGAATTCAAACTGACATCTGCGGCTGTAATGATACTCATAACATTCCTAGGTATGTTAATAGCTAAAAAGCAGTACTTATTAGTATTTATTGATTACCATGGTGAGAAACTCGTTAAATTTGAATGGGCTGAATTTTGTATTCGTCATTGATAAAAAAGTTAAAAAGTTACAAACGTCAAATAGAAACAACAAATGGAAATGCCTTGTTTGTTTTAATAATTCCATGGCCTCAGTGATTTTTGTAAAAATACAATTATTTAAAATGTTGATTATTACGGTTCTGGAATTTCAAAATTTGAAAACAAAAATATATTCGGATTCAGTATATTTTTCTCTACAAAAAACCTGTAAGAACTTTAACTCTAAAATAATTAATAATCTGCTGTTGCCTGTGACTGTTTTGAGTTTTGTTTCACGTTGGTTTATTGCTTTTTTGTGATTGATTTTGATATAAAACTATTCAACTAATTTCATGTTGTCACGTATTATAAAATTTTATTCATTTGTGACTTTCCTATGATTTCAACTTTTATGTGATGTTACACAATTTTTTTTACTTTTTTGTCAATAAATATAATAAATATAATTAATTTGTATTATTGAAATAATATTTGGGGTTAATTAACAAACAATAGGACAATAGATATAAAATAAAAGTGAAATGTCACAGTTAATGATATTATTCTCATATTTATACAGTGTAAATATGGATCAGAGTGATAACTGCAAATCGCTCCTCCTAGTTTTAAAATCAAGTATACTAACTTCTATTGCTTATAAATAAAAATGTAGGCGATGAAGGAACAATGTATGTTGTATGTATCTAAGTAAACAGTGAATAAATTTGTTTAAATACAAAATCGAGTTTTTGACTTAAGCAAAATATTTCAAAATATATCTTGAAAATGGTTTTATTTTGTTGTCCAAGAAACGCGCGATATTCCAGGTTTCCGTTTTCAGTTTTATACATATGTTCATGTATAATGGCTGTGGTAAGTAACAAATAATAACATAAATACATAGTATAAGGTTGTGCCAATGATACTTGAATACATTATAAATATTAAAACATTATTTAATATTAGTATATTATGCAATGAGTTTACAATTTATATTTTTTCTACTCCCATGCTTTCATTAAAAAGAAACTCAATTGCATGATATTTACTAGTGTTTCATTATGAGAACGAAATGAATCCTTTTCAATACAGATTAAGTACATGACAATCTGTATCTCATAGTACATACTTACACTACTTAATCCCATACATTTGGTTTCTGAAAAAATAAGTAACGTCTGGGATCTTGCTCTAACCCTATTGAACCCAAAAAACATAATTTAAAAAAAGTCTCTGTCTGGATGTTGCATAACTTAAAAACGCTTTGGAATTTTGGACTGAAATTTTATATTTAAGATCTTGAGCCAAAATCTGACTTCAAGTTCGTTAATGAGTTTTATTCAACAATAATAAGTACAGATAATGCATATTTAAGAAGTTAATTAAAGCACAGGAGTAGAGAAAATTGTTTTATGTGGCATTTAATTTCAAAAAGTTTTATTTAAGCAAACTAACATCTAATTAGGACGTAGGACCGTATATTTACAATGCACATTTTTACTTCCCCGACCTATGTAATAGAGGGAAGTATTGTACTAATCGTGATTTTTTGACAGTTCGATATTTTGGTGAATCTTCACGTTTTAGACCTAGTCCAAGATCCCAGGACCTCCAGCACACGTTTGACATAAAGAATAACTGTCATAATTGACTTAACTTGTTTGTTTTCAAGCAACTTTGATTATTGAAATGTATGTATGCCAGTTTTTATGTCAAACATGTGCTTTAAAGTGTCTGGTAAAAGTTACCGCCGATGGAAAGTCCCTGGCAGTATTGATTACTAATTTTTAACTATATTCTCTAAAACATCAGCACTGAAACTTTAAGAAATGTGAATACTATTTTTACTTACCTTTAGCACCGGATATATGTTAATTGGCCGTCGTCCCAAGCTTGGAGGTACGCATACACTCATAGTACATACTTACACTACTTAATCCCATACATTTGGTTTCTGAGAAAATAAGTAACGTCTGGGATCTTGCTCTAACCCTACTGAACCCAAAAAACATAATTTTAAAAAAAGTCTCTGTCTGGATGTTGCATAACTTAAAAACGCTTTGGAATTTTGGACTGAAATTTTATATTTAAGATCTTGAGCCAAAATCTGACTTCAAGTTCGTTAATGCGTTTTATTCAACCAGTGGTACCTACCAATTTTATAAACGTAACTTTTTTTTATTTTTATCAAAATACTATCGTGTGTGGTATCAAATTAAAGATCTCGGGGAAAGAATTCTAGTAGAAAAACAAAAATAACATTAAACGATCGTCAATTGTTTTTTATTATAAATTATTCAAATTATATCGAGTTTTGTGACAATTTAAAGCGCTTAGGCACATAAGTTTAGTAAAATGTAAAAAATGACATTTATGCGATTGTCAATTGTTTCTAAAAAAATTATTCAAATTTTTTCAACCAGTGGTACCAACTTTATAAACATAACTTATTTTATTTTTATTAAAATACTATTGTGTGTGGTATCAAATTAAAGCTCTCGGGAAAATAATTCTAGTAGAAAGATAAAAATAACATTTAACCGATCGTCAATTTTTACTTCCTTGTACGGAGTAAAAGAAAGTATTGTAATCGCGAAAAATTTCGGTTCTCAGATTTTTACGGAAATATCCGTTTTGACCTTTTCTGAATTCATTATGACTAGTTTCGTCGCGACGTCTGTACGTACGGAAGGACGTACGTACGGACGGACGTATGACGTATGTGTGTCGCATAACTCAAATACGGTTAGACGTAGACAGTTGAAATTTTGTATTTAGGACTGTTATAGCATCTAGTTGTGCACCTCCTATTTTTGGTTTCAATCTATAAACCGGAAGTAGTACTTTTTTCAAATATTTCGATAAATATTTAATTTAAGACAATTTTTTTTATTTTAAATGAAAGATTATGTGATTATTACCTACAATCGGTATTTTATAAATATTTTTGTATCTGGTATCATTTAAGAATAATTAAAGTATATATTTATAATTTAGTATTTCGGTATCTTGTAGTCCATGATCGATTTACATTTGTTACTACGTAAAATTTAAATGATTATGAGATGACAGTGACAGTGGCAGTGACAATAGTAAAATATCGTTTATATCTTCTTCTGTAGTTTAAATAATATGACTAAAATATATTTGTGAGTATAGTAGCAGCAGTAGTAGTAGTACTTATATATTAATATATTTGTATAATATAATTCTACATTTTAGTTATTAAGAAAAGTATGAACAGTTTAATAGGCGTACAAGGAAGTCATGTGGTGTCCACGTCAGATTTTTTTAAATATATTATTCAAATTACACTTTGGGAAAAAGATAAATTTATTTAAATTTTGCTGAATAAAGCATAAAATTAAAGGCGTTACGAAATAAGTTATTAAAACTTATATAGTAGGGGAAGTACTGTGGTGGACACAGCAGATTTTTAAAATCGGGATCGGGATGTCATTTATCAAAAATAAATGCTAAGCACGTGTACGTGTTACGGGCGTCTACAGGTAGTGATGCCGCCGAGGCGAGAAATTTCTCGTCTCATTCTAATCTAATCTCAAATTTAAATTTAAAGCTACGAGACAAGAAAAAAATATTAAACTAAGAGACGAAACTAAAACTTTAAAAAAAATTGATATTCTCTTCGAAAATGTCAAAACAGTTTCTAATTTTTAAAAATATTTTTATTTCTTAAACAAGAATTGTGTACAAATTTATCAGAAATGTACAAAGAAAATGTACATTCACTTCTAGATTTTCAAATAAATAGCAATAAATTTTTTTCAACAAATTGAGACGGGACGAGGATTAAATAGTCGAGAAAATAACCTAGTCGCGTATACTTAACTCGTTTCGAAAATTTTAAGACGAGACGAGAATTAACTTTTTCTCGTCTCACGGCATCACTACCTGCACTACAGTTTACTCCTGAGATCATTTTAAGCAAAAAATGTCATTGAATATGGTCCTATTCCTTTTGGTTAACAAAATACAAGAGGTTGAAATTTAATATCGATTTACATAAACAGTACCGTGCTTGGTAGACACGTAACGTGACAGACACGGCAAAATTAATTGCCTATAGTACACATTCACATATCAAGAAGTTCAGTTGATACTTCTTACGGCAAGCTTACGCAGAAACCAAAACCAAACTATATTTTCCGTAACTAGAATGATTTGCCATAACCTCAAAACACATTTTACAGGATTTGTTATTATTCACATAATCTAGATTTTAGAATAAATAATACACCTGTAAATATTTCATTGATTACCTACCTTAAAATACGAATATGTAATAGTATATTACATACCGAGCGGGGAAATGGTTCATTACAGCCGAGCGTTTCATTAGATGACTGAGGTGCTTGCACCGAAGTCATCTATGAACGCGAGGCTGGAATGAGCCTTCCCGCCAGGTATGTATACTATTTTATTCACAATCCAATTGGTTATTGATATGCCCGTTTTAAATATTCATTTTATTCATATTTTATGACAGTTTTATTATAATTTGTTTTGATACTTCAACATAGAGATCTATGAAAAAGTTGCTAGGGTTGCCAGGTAACTTGAAAAAATGTTTATTGATTCTGTCAATAATTAGTTTCTTGCTGCTTTTTATCGAGATCGAGCATATTAATTATCATGTTGTCTGATTGTGAAGATGGTGAAGACGAAAATATTCCTTTAGAACTGCGAGAAGCTGCAAAAAAAGCTACTGAGGGTTGGAAGGGATATTTTATTGGTTGAAAAGTGACGTGTACCTAGATGGAAAACGCTCACTTCCCCGCTAGCCGGGAAGTTTTTTCCGGCTAGCTGGGAAGTAAAGTAAACAATGACTTGCTTCCCAACTGTTTAGAAGGTTGGAAACGCACATATTACCAACCGATTGTGAATAAAAGTATTTATGATTCGGTGGGTGCATTAAATTTTATTAATCATTTTATTTTGACATTTTACGAAATAATGTCCAAAAATCGTTTTCCGGGAGTTCATTTGGCCATTTCGCAAACACACCAATAGATGGCAGCATAGATATATTAATAAGAAAATATAAAATTTATTTCATAGCTAACTAGGAATGATTCGATTTGTTTCTGTAATATTTTAATTATTATTTTACTTAGAAATCTACAACGAAAAAGTAGCTTATTATACATGGTTGTATTCATAATTTTATGTAGAATCAAAATCTTAAAAAATATACGGGCTGTTCCATTTAAAATAAGGAAGTTGATCTCTAAACAGGAAGTTATAAAAATTCATTAATTATGTAGGTTAATGCGCCTTTGAATGTAGATTATAAATCTATAATATAAATTGTAATTGACTTAAAAATACTACTTTTTTGGGGATGCGCCTGTTTCAGGAAACGCCCGGTGATTCCCGGAAATTTCATCGCGGGAAAATTCATCGCGGAATGTTCATCGCGGAAAGTTAATCGCAGGAAAATTCATCGCGGGGAAAATTCATCGCGAGGTAAATTAATCGCAGGAAAGTTCATCGAGGGGTAAATTCATCGCGAGGTAAATTCATCGCGGGCAAGTTCATCGCAGGAAAGTTCATCGCGGGGAAAATTCATCGCGAGGTAAATTCATCGCGGGAAAGTTAATCGCGGACAAGTTCATCGCGGAGAAAATTCATCCCGAGGTAAATTAATCGCGGGAAAGATCATCGCGAAATAAATTCATCGCGAGGTAACTTAATTACGTAAAAGTTCATCGCGATGATAATTAATCGCCAAAAAATTAATTTCAGACATATTCATGATCTGTAAATTCTTCTTTGCAGACAAATAAATCACAATGTTGCGTGTTATTAACAACAGTTGCATAAGCGCAGAAGTGCAAATTTGAAAAGCACGATGGTTTTAGGGATTGTAGGTACGACAGTTTTTCTACAATATTTTTTGAATTTTTTAAAACTAGAAAATATTTCTGCCTAATTGAGTACAACAGAACTCCGTTTTTTTTAAATAAACTAATCAATACTAACAAAACCCTAATTGAGTCCAACAGAACTCCGTTTTTTTTAAAAATAAACTAATCAATACTAACAAAACCCTAATTGAGTCCAACAGAACTTAAGTTAAGTAAGAAGTTAAGTAGGAGTAAATTATACGCTGTGGACATTGTGGTGGGGGAACTTTTATACGCTGTGGTTTTTCGGACGTGTGGTTATTAGGAGGTATGGTTTTTATACGCTGTGGTTTTCGGTGGTGTGGAACACTGCGTACTCGAAGACGATCTGGACTAACTTGTTATGGCCAGAAATCTCATTTTCAAAAAATGCGCTTATTCAATGTTTTGATCGGCGCTTATTCAATATAAATTTACTTATTATATTTCTGCGCTTTTCCAACGTCATAATGACTAAAAATGCGCTTTTACAACTCTCCGAATTTTGTTACACCAGTTGGGTATACCTGAGGCCTGAGGTATTAAATATATTCAGGTGTTATTGAGTTTCTATATCTTTCTTCGAAATTTGCAGTATTACACTTTTGTTTCTTAGCTATTGATGTTGTGAACGAATGGTAAATGACTTTTTAATCCTATTATAGAAATTGTAAGCCAAAGAACACCTGCAAACGTTAGAATTTTATGAACTTTCTTCAAGTGCAGTTTGTAAGGGAAAATATTAAATTTCATATTATAAAATAATTCGTGATCAATAAGGATTAACATAACACAACATATCATTCAACATTACTACAATAAATATGTTCGCGATGAATTTTCTCCGCGATGAACTTTCTCGCGATTAATTTACCTTGCGTTGAATTTTCCCCGCGATGAACATTCCCAAGATGAACTTTCTCGCGATTAATTTACCTCGCGATGAATTTTCCCCGCGATGAACTTTCCCGCGATGAACTTGCCCGCGATGAATTTACCTCGCGATGAATTTACCCCGCGATGAACTTTACCGCGATGAACTTTCCTGTGATTAATTTACCTCGCGATGAATTTTCCCCGCGATGAATTTTCCTGCGATTAACTTTCCGCGATGAACTTTCCGCGATGAATTTTCCTGCGATGAATTGTCTGGACACGGTTGAGGTTAGTTTAAGAAAAGCATCTGATGTATATTAGAATTTTGACAAATGTCGGCAACATTGATAAAAAAACACATTATATTAAAAATAGAACAAATTTTGTACTAGTTTAGATCAAACAAAATAATTTTGAGAATATTTGCCACAAAAAAATGGTAGGATTGTAACTGCGTGATCAGATGTTCGATCACTGAAAAATGTATGTCAAGTAATGGCTACCAGTTTTTGCCGCGTTTTTAGCTGGAAGAATACTTCTTCTTGATATTTAGACAACAAAGAATACGTAGTTACAGGAACTGTCACTAGGTTGAAAAGGAACAGTTTAGAATAAAATTTTGAAATTATAACCGCCAAAAAGCAACTTTAACCAACTCCATCATTTTGTACATTTTGAATTGATGTATTATGAATGTTTTTGTTTCGGCTAATTTTAATAAATAAATGTATATCTGGCTCAAACCATCGACGTATGTTCTTTTATTCGTAGTGTTAGTTTTATTATTTACTTATATGGTACATCTCTAGGAAAGTACGTTTAATGAAATTTTTTTCTACATCTAAAATACTGGCTTGTTCATAAGCAATATTATGTTTTAGTCTAAGAGCTGGCTACGAAAAAGTGAACTGATAAGGTGCATTCACGAATTTTGTATAAAATGTCTCCTTGGTACCTTATAAGTACGTAGCGCTGCCGTCAGAACGCTCTCCCGGGGCGGGAGGCGTGGGTGGGCGGTCAAAGTCGTAAATTTATATTAAGAAAAAAATGATAAGGTGCAAGCCTGAAATTTAGTAGACTTCTAGTTTTTAACTGTAGGAATCGAGGAAAATTATTGTCAGAAGTCTAGGTCGGGGCTTAAAGACTTTTAGAAGTCGACAAAGTTGTAAAAAAATTGTTGAAATTTAAACCACAAGGTGAAGTTCTGACAATTGCATTTTTATATTGTTTATGGCTTACTGAACCTGTATATAAATTGTCAGAAGTCTAAATAATGGCTAAGTACATGAAAATTGATAATATGTCCGGAAGTCGCTGAAGCGGCTATCGCGACGGAAAGCAATCTTTCGTAGCTTGTTTCAAATTTAAATAACAAGGTGCAGTTCTGACAATTGCATTTTTATATTATTTATGGCTTACTGAACCTGTATATAAATTGTCAGAGGTCGAAATAATGGCTAAGTACATGAAAATTGATAACATGGCCCGAAGTCGCTGAAGCGGCTATCGCAACGGAAAGCAATCTTTCGAAGCTTTTGTTTCAAATTTAAATAACAAGGTGCAGATCTGGCTATTTCTTGTTTTTAATTTTTACGTTGCTATTTAACTAAGTATGCAATGACAGAAGGCTAAGGAAGAGAGATATTTAAAAAAAAAACATAAAAATCGTGATGCCGAGTAAGCGCTAATTTTTTAACGGACTTTTCAATAATAATTAAAAAATAAAATATAATCGACAAGTTTTGACGAGAGTTTTGAAACTCTCGAAACCATCGAAGATATTAGTCCGAGTGTACCTAGATGTTGTTCGGTACACATCGTTTCTCAGCGAAAGATTTTTGAGCGTATTTTGAAAAATGGCCTCTGAGCCATTTTGTGTATTTCAATGCAATCTTAATTTTTACTATTAAAATAACTTCAGTACGCCTTTATAAAACAATATGTGTATTCGGCTTTTTTTAGAGAAAAAATTGAATAACTTAGCAACGCCGCGGAAAACTAAAATGAAACTTATATTTTAGTATAGGTAAATAAAATACAATTCATAATATATAAAAATATATAGGGTGTTTCATTTAAAAAAAGACGAACAGTTATTGCCAAGTCGTTATGCAATACCCTGTATATGTGAAAATAATTTTAACTTATGCTCCTTGAGTAGACGAAAAATTCTGTTAATAAATTTATTCTGTATTTTTAACGCCAAGGGAGATATCGACGACGGGCATTTCGATGACTCAGCCTGTATATATATATATATATATATATATATATATACCGTGTGTCCCAGCGAAAGTGTGGCATAGGCGTTTAACATGTGAAAACAGTTTTTTGTAAATAAAAATTGTCCGGCTGACAACTATGATACCATATTAGTCCAGTAACCTAGTACATCGTAAGTTGCATCAAGTGGTGGTAGTAGGTTTCTATTTTTTTTCTTGTATAGGATGTGACTGAGATGCAAAATCCAAGTTTTCGACCTCGGCAACCCTCCGGAACACTTTTGAATATCTCAAAAACTGCTAAATTTTTGCACTTTTTTCGGATTCTTACCATTTTGACTATGAAGGAGCAATATTTCGACAAAAACTATTCTATACATTTTTAAATTAGATTAAATTGTCTACAATCTAAGATCAGAATGGGCTCGGTAGCCCTAATAGTTTCCGAGATACAGCTTTTCAAAGTTTGGCAAAATATACAGATTTGAAACACCAACCGTTTCTCTTCTACAAAAATTTTACTATATTCTCTCGCGGAAGAACTTTAAATTTCAGCTCAAGGAAGACCATTGAAAATTTTTGACAGAATGTATCTTATAGAAAAAAGTACGAGGAATTCAGTGCTGCAAACCGGAAGTCAATATCATTATTCGTTCAGATATTATAGTTAATTAAACACAATAAACAAAATATTAAACAAAATTTTTACTATATTCTCTCGGGGAAGAACTTTAAATTTCAGCTCAAGGAAGACCATTGAAAATTTTTGACACAATGTATCTTATAGAAAAAAGTCCGAGGAATTCAATACTGCAAACCGGAAGTCTCTATCATTATTCGTTCAGATATTATAGTTGATTAAAACAATATACAAAAGAGTAAACAAAAATTTTTCTATATTCTCTCGCGGAAAAACTTTAAATTTCAGCTCAAGGAAGACCATTGAAAATTTTTGACAGAATGTATCTTATATATAAAAGTCCGAGGAATTCAGTGCTGCAAACCGGCAGTCACTATCATTATTCGTTCAGAAATTATGTTATTATTATGTTATGAACACAAAATTTAAAAAAAAATTATTTTAAGATTGTGGCTAAACTAGGGTCTCGAAAATTATAAAAATTATATCGTAAATAGATAAAAATTTGTGGAATTGAATTCTTGAAACCGGAGGGCGATACTTTTATCCGTTGGAAAGTTACAGCCGTTTTTTGTGTATCATGAAAACTAGCTTAAAATTTTCAAGTTTGGAAAATTTACCAAACTTTGAAAAGCTGTATCTCCGAAACTATTAAGGCTACCGAGCCCATTCTGGTCTTAGATTGTAGACAATTTAATCTAGTTTAAAAATGTATGGAATGGTTTTTGTCGAAATCGTGCTGCTTCATAGTCAAAATGGTAAGAAACCGAAAAAAGTGCAAAAATTTAGCAGTTTTTGAGATATTAAAAAATGTTCCGGAGGGTTGCCGAGGTCGAAAACTTGGATTTTGCATCTCAGTCACCTCCTATACAAGAAAAAAATAGAAACCTACTACCACCACTTGATGCAACTTAGGCCCATTACATCGATAAACAAGCTAAAGATAGGAATCTAGATGCTTTTGCTTGAAACACAGTTCGTAGCGCCCCTATATTTGCCGAGGAGAACTAAATTTGACGTGCGCATAGCTGGCTTGGATTTGTTATTCATATTTTTACTTGTAAAATTATTGTAGTTCTCAAAAAAGTAAGTAACACACATAATACCTTAAAAAATGTTTTATTAGTAAACAAATAATCATAATCTACATCAGGGGCGCACTCAAGGGGGGGGGGGCTCGTGGGGCTTGAGCCCCCCCCAGACGACTGGACTTTTTTCAAATTTTTTCATTAAACATTTTAAACATTATGTAAGATTATATTTAAGTTCACTGAAGACTAAAAATAATCGCCTTTTATCTGTTTTTATGATTATCTTAAATTCAAATAGTTCAAATTATACAATAATATACACTCCGTATAACGCATGTGTACGATTATTGGGATATTTTAATAAGAATGCGAACCTTGTGGTGAAATTTTGAACTTAAACAACGGTGCACTTGGAAGTGAAACTAAAAAGATGAAAGAAAGAACTGATACATTAAATATGAACTAAAATTAAAATATATGTATTTTTCTATATAACTGACATGACTCTGCTCAGAGTCGTTCTTATGAAATTATATCAAGAGAGCTGCCGAAAAAACAATGTGTGTGCACAAGAAAGAGAGTAAAACGTGCAACTGTTTATCTTTAAAAAAATGAAACTTTCAATTTAAAGGTGTTTGACCTTGAACTCTAAAAAAATTCGCCTGCGGCGCATTTCTTTCTTGTTTCGTACTACAGGTTTCATTAAAAAAATTCTTAGCCCCCCCCCAACATGCAATTCACGGACGAATGTCGTTATATATTTTATTTCATCCTGTGTCAAATTCCGTTTTAAAGAAACAGTAATATTAATTTCAAAATAATTTACCTAATGCTCCAAATCTAGTAAACATAATTAACAACTGCAATTTGGCGATTGTTTAATTGTTATTGCGTTGATTAATTTCTATTCCAACACTTTACCGGACAAAGGCCGTTATTTGCGTTTTCCCGGACTCAAACTGTTGACGTAAAGTATTTGAATTTGACACAGGATGAAATAAAATTTATAACGCCTACTTTACAATTATTTCGCACTTTTGATAAAATAATTCTCTTTATTACCGGTAATTTATGAAAGAATGCCATCTATATTTGCCGAGGGGAACTACAAACTGTGTTTCAGCAAAGGCTACCTGAGATTCCGCCGGCTGGCCCATTATAACCATGACAAGGCTACTGGACTATATTGCACAGGACAATACTACATCCATTCCTACATCTTATTTAATACACATTACTTCAGTTTCATAATGTAATTTCAAGAAATTACTGAAAATAATTTGAAAATTTTAACCTTTAGTTTTTATTGCTAAATTCGTACAATGACAGCTGTCAATTCTTAGCCGAATGGTTATGTGAACGGCCTACGGAACCAAAGGTCGTACGTTGGATTCCGATCTGGAGAAGATTTAAAAAAAATGTTTTTCTGCTTGTTTTGTATGTTAAGGTAAAATCATATTTTCCTCTATATATATATATATATATATATATATATATATATATATATATATATATATATATATATATATATATATATATATATATATATACAGAGAGTTTTTTTTATAAGTAAACATAAGGCATGTCATTACCATAGTTACAGTGTTACAGAATGACAGCAATGCATTAGAGCGTTTTTTTATCAGTAAACATAGGGATAATTAACATACTTAAATAAATATGAAATATAAATTAAAGAAATGATAAATTATATATTTATGTTTTCTACACTTAAGGAAGTTCAGGCCGTATAAACCGATACATAAATTTTGTAGTTTCTCAATTTTAAAATTTTTTTGTAACTGAACAAAATAATTTTAAAATTATTTCATGATAATTATTGACCTAATAAATACATATAAAAATTGTTAAAGTTCTTGTTTATCCAAGTATTATGTAATTATTAATGTGTTTATGCATAAACATCAACTTTTGACTGTCTAGTCCAAACTTACGAACGAAAAAAATAAAGTAACAAAAATCATTTAAAATTCACAATTTCTCTACCTATTTACTTTAGGAATACCAAAAAATACGTATTATTATTATTCCAATAAGAAATTATAATAATATGAATAAAAAATATGTAATTATTATGTATGTCCAATGAGGTAAGAAGCGGCAACGTTGCATTACATTTATAAGTTGGTATCTCTACAAATAGCAGCTGTCAGTCGTTTGACGTTTGTGAAAGGTTAGCAATGGAGGCAAATAAAATTGATAAAAATGGAAATAAAATATATATTTGGAATTGGAAACGCGTTGAATAAACTTGTGCTATATAATTCAATTTTATATCTTGAACCGTAGTGTATATTGATGTAGACTGTATAGTCCAAGATCCCAGGACCGCCAGACGTTACTTATTTTCTCAGTAACCAAATGTATGGGATTAAGTAGTGTAAGTATGTACTATGAGTGTATGCGTACCTGCAAGCTTGGGCCGACGGCCAATTAATAGATATCCGGTGCTAAAGGTAAGTCAACATAGTATTCACATTTCTTCAAGTTTCAGTGCTAATTTTTACGTATGTTTTAGAGAATATAGTTAAAAATTAATAATCAATACTGCCAGACACTTTCCATCGGCGGTAACTTTTACCAGACACTTTAAAGCACACGTTTGACATAATAGAATAACTGACATAATTGACTTAGCTTGTTTTCAAGCAACTATGATTATTGAAATGTATGTCTGCCAGTTATTCTATTATGTCAAACGTGTGCTTTAAAGTGTCTGGTAAAAGTTACCGCCGATGGAAAGTGTCTGGCAGTATTGATTATTAATTTTTAACTATATTCTCTAAAACATACGTAAAAATCAGCACTGAAACTTGAAGAAATGTGAATACTATTTTGACTTACCTTTAGCACCGGATATCTATTAATTGGCCGTCGGCCCAAGCTTGCAGGTACGCATACACTCATAGTACATACTTACACTACTTAATCCCATACATTTGGTTACTGAAAAAATAAGTAACGTCTGGCGGTCCTGGGATCTTGCTCTAGTAGAGGTTATTCGAATTTCCCGCTACTTTTAGTAACGCAGCGTTGTCGCATCGGCAAGTTCTCAAGCGTTGAGTTGAATATTCTCAGTGTTTAATATTTTTTTCTAGGAAAACTAGCTTCCTAATTATGTTGAAAATTTTTAGACATAATTTTGTAACATATTGTCGTGGCATGTTTTAATGGCATGTCATGTTCATCGTTTTTTTACCTCTCGCCTAGAGAGGTATAGGGATCGTGAAAAAATTCGATGTCGAGATTTTTGTCAATAAGCACGTTTTAGCACCTTTAGAACCTATTTTGACTATTTTCACGATGATGTCTGTGTGTGTGTGTGTGTCTGTATGTGCGCCTACTATAGTCTTTCGTTCTGATTCATTATCTCAAATTCTACTGTACATAAAATTCTAATATTTTGTAATATACATTTATATATGTTAATGAAGAGCTGATAAGATTTTGTTAAAAATCTGCCAACCGGAAATGGTATTTTCTTGAAGCATTTTAACAATATTTGCAAAAAATATAGAAAATACTGCGATAGTTACAATTTGTCATTCGACATTTGAAAGAACAAATTATCTTTTAAAATATTTATTTAACATCGTTTCTATATCTCTTACCAATAAAGGAAAATTAATTTTCAAAAATTTGTAATTTTACCTACCACGATTTGTAAATCATAATATAGGAACAAAATTAAAAACAAAATGAAATGTCAATGTGATAGATGAACAAACGTAAACACAGTTTCTGAAATTTTTATGACACCATTTTTAAATATAAATAGGTATATTATTAACTGGGTTTGAAACTTAGAACCTATAGGAACCGAAATATAGGTAATAAATTAAAAACTGTCTGAATTCTATTACGTTTTTATCTTTTTATCCTTCCATTAAACGTATTCAGTCAAGAAGTATCATCGATTCATTATTATTATTATTATTATCACTGGATATAAGGTAGGTAATAAAAATAAAAATTTTATCTACAAAGAGCTAATTTGATTTCAATGCCAATAGGAATCGGTACTTTGCTTGAAGAACTATAACAAAAATTACAAAAAGTAGCCTAACCAAATCCAAATTCACATATTACAGTGTCAAGGCGGGAGGTCATGTGCTGGCCACAACAGATTTTATTGATATATCATAATAAATAAGTTCAATTGATTGGCCATTTTGTATAAAACTAGGTGTTAAACTCAAATTTTGCAATAACAAACTTTCTAAAGACCATAAATTATTAAGAAAATATTTTATAATATTAAAATCTATCAAATGCTATGGTTTTCTTAATATTATTATCATTTTTGGATAAGATTACGTATTATTTTTAAACTCAAATTTTGCAGTAAAAAACTTCCTAAATATTATATACTTTTAAGTAATTGTTTTAAAATATTAAAATCTACCAATTGCAATGATTTTCTTAATATTATTATCGTTTTAGCGTAACGCCTGAACTTCCTTAAGAACTAGGTAGACACTTAAAAACTAATGTGTACTATGGTGACAGAATGAATGTTTAACAATTAAAAAATCGAATTAGTGCTGCTTCCCAAAATATTACTCCCCAGCAAATAACTAATGCTATATTAGTATATTATGTATCAAGTTTTATAAACGTCATTTTAGCCACGAGTTTTTTAGGAACGAGCGCAGCGAGTGTATAAAAAACGAGTATCTAGAGAGTTTATAAACGAGTTATACGACCACAAATTACACAGCATACATTCATATAATTATATGTTATATTTCATTTATAATAATTTTAGGTTAAATCATAATAATATTATACATAGCTACAAAATTATACTAAGGCAAGAGTGTATTTCACTGTTATATGGTTAAAATTAGATAATTATTGAAAGAAATAATTTATTTCTCTCAGTTTTTCATAAAAATTAAATGTCAAACATAGGAGCCAACTTCACCCCGTGCTTAATATGTCAGTTGCTATGTTCAGCCCGTGACTAAAAACGGTCAAAGCCACGGCTTGTCGAGGTGTGTTTAAAATGTCATTTAGCGCCATGGAAACCAGTTCGTTAAATTATGTTTTAATACCAGGAGTAGAAAAATTATTTTTATAATGTTTAGGATATTGTTTAGAAGTTAATTGTTCCAATTTTGAGCATTTAATTAGTTTAAAAAAATCCTCATTAGTTTATAGCCCAGTCAAAATCGACAATAAATTCGCAAAGCATGATGTATCTCTGATTTTTTAGTATGTTGTTTGGGCCCATTAGGGCTATGTATACCCAAGTTTCTAACTCTCAGAAAAGTTGTGGAAAAATTTTTATACACGAAAAACCGCGAAATTTTCGGACTTTTTTCAGATTCTTAACTATATCTCCTAATACATCCATTTTTCGTCGAAAGCTATTCCATACATTTTTAAGACCATTAAATTTGTGACAAAATAAGCCCTACCGGAGCTCTATACGTCTAATAGTTTCCGAGATATGGCACTTTGAAAATAGGCAAGTTTTTCCAAATATTGCTAATTTTAGTTTTAGACCTTCTTTGGACCGAAATTTCGGCGAAACCATTGATCCTACGAGCAAAACTTGTAAATATAATTTGTAGACAATTTAATTAGCTTTAAATGAAGCGCAGAGTGGGATCTGAAAGCCTCGTAGTTCTTTCAAAATCTCAAAAAAAACATATAAGGCAAAATCGCATTTTCCCAGAATTGTACCTAACCAATTTTTTGTTGCATGAAGTGAGATTTAAACATTCAAAACGTATTATGATCATATAGGAGGTATGTAAATTGAACAATGTAGGTAGGTACCCCTCTTCCAACCCTCTCATGGATCTTCAGCTCCTCTTTCACGTCACACTATTCGGTTTCTTATCTTATTTGATATTTTGGCTCAATTAACACCCAAAAAAGTTTTTAAAATAATGTATTTTATAGAGATATGTTCGTAGAATGTAATAAAAGAAACCGAAAGTCGATACTTTTATCCCTTCAGAAGTTACAGCACATGAAACACAATTATTAAAAATTTAAAAATTTCTCAATTTTCTTTTGAAAAACATTTGATATTTTGGCTTAATAAATACCCAAATTTTTTTTTTTAAATACTACATCTTATTAAAAAATGTGCGTAGAATTTAATGCGATAAACCGGAAATCGATAACTTTATACGTTCAGAAGTTACAGCACATTAAAGACAATAATTATTAAAAATTTTAAAATTTCTTTACTTTCTCTCGGAAAAACATTTGATATTTTGGCTTAATAAACAACCTAAAAAGTTTTTAAAATAATATATCTTATGGAGAAATGTTCGTAGAATTTAATAAAAGCAACCGGAAGTCAATATTTTTATCCGTTCAGAAGTTACAGCTTATTAAACACAATAAATATTAAAAGTATAAAAATTTCTCAATTTTCTCTTGAAGAAACATTTAATATTTTGGCTTAATAAGTACACCGAAAAAAATTGTTTTAATACTGCATCTTATGGAGAAATGTTCGTAGAATTTAATGCAAGACACCGAAATTCGATAACTTTATCCGTTCAGAAGTTACAGTACATTAAACACAGCAATTATTAAAAATTTAAAAATTTCTTTACTTTCTCTCGGAAAAACATTTGAAATTTAGACTTAATGAACGACCTAAAAAGTTTTTAAAATAATGTATCTAATAGAGAAACGTTCGTAGAATTTAATAAAAGCAACCGGAAGTCGATATTTTTATCCGTTCAGAAGTTACAGCTCATTAAACACAATAAATATTACAAATTTAAAAATTTCCCAATTTTCTCTTAAAAAAACATTTGATATTTTGGCTTAATAAATACCCAAAAACAAAAAATTAAATACTGCATTTTATGGAGAAATGTTCGTAGAATTTAATGTGATAAACCGGAAGTCGATAACTTTATCCGTTTAGAAGTTACAGCACATTAAACACAATAAATACAAAATATTTGAAAACTTTTCAAAAAAAAAATTTGATATTTTGGCTTCATGAATGCCCTAAAAAGTTTTTAAAATAACGTATTTTATAGAGAAATGTTCTTAGAATTTAATACAAGAAACCGGAAGTCAATATCTTTATCCGTTCAGAAGTTATAGCTCAAAATTACGAAAAAAGCAAAAATTTCTCAACTTTAAATTTTTGGAAAAACTTGCCTATTTTCAAAGTGCCATATCTCGGAAACTATTAGACGTATAGAGCTCCGGTAGGGCTTATTTTGTCACAAATGTTCTTAAAAATGTATAGAATAGCTTTCGACGAAAAATGCACGGATTAGGAGATATAGAGCAGAATCTGAAAAAAGTCCGAAAATTTCGCGGTTTTTCGTGTATAAAAATTTTTCTACAACTTTTTGAGAGTTGGAAACTTGGGTATACAAAGCCCGAATGGGTTCAAACAACATACTAAAAAATCAGAGATACATCATGCTTTGCGAATTTAGCGATTTTTTGTGTCGATTTTGACTGGGCTATTAATGTATCTACCTTGTTCTTAAGTATAGAAAACATAAATAAATAATTTATCATTTCTTTAATTTATATTTCATACCTATTTATTTTAGTATGTTAATTATCCCTATGTTTACTGATAAAAAAATCTGAGGTAGACACCACATGACTTCCTTGTACGCATATTAAACTGTTCATACTTTTCTTAATAACTAAAATGTATAATTATATTATACAAATATATTAATATATAAGTACTACTACTACTGCTACTATACTCACAATTATATTTTAGTCATTTTATTTAAACTGCAGAAGAAAATATAAATGATATTTTACTATTGTCACTGCTACTGTCACTGTCATGTCATAATCATTTAAATTTTACGTAGTAACAAATGTTAATCGATCATGGACTACAAGATACCGAAATACTAAATTGTAAATATATACTTTCATTAATCTTAAATGATACCAGATACAAAAATATGTATAAAATATCGATTGTAGGTAATAATCACATAATCTTTCATTTAAAATAAAAAAAATTGTCATAAATTAAATATTTATAGAAATATTTGAAAAAAGAACTACTTCCGGTTTATAGATTGAAACCAAAACTAGGAGGTGCACAACTAGATATATATATATATATATATATATATATATATATATATATATATATATATATATATATATATATATATATATAGGGTGTAACAGCGAAACCAACCAACGCCTATATTTTCTTTATTATTATAGTTACAAAAAAATGTTCAATAGAAAAGTTGTAGGAGACCAAGGGGGACATCTGATTAAAGAATAAAATAATTTTTTAAACCAGTGGTTCTCAAGTTAAAACACAAAGTTAAATTTTTTCAAATGGGAATATACATATTTTTTAGGCCTATCCGATAGTGTATTTTTTTCTGAATTCAACCATGTATTCGTTTTATATTCTTACATAATAAAAATATTGAGAAAAATTCAGTTGAAATTTAAATAATTTCTAATTTTTAATATTAATCTGGATGAAAATCAAGTGATAAATTAAATATGGACGTGGTTTCTTTGGATATCTCGTGGCATAAATATCGCAAGCTTGTATGGTATTTTTATTTATTTTTTTAAATTTATCACTTGTTTTTCATCCATATAATAGTCCAGGCAACGAATGCTCAAAAAAAGGTATAGAGGGAAATGCTTGGAACACAATTTTTGACTTCGTAACTTTGTTTGGACAAGTTAGGAGGTGAACATATCAAAAGTCCCCGCCCGTAGCCCTTAAGCCGAGGTGTGGCGGAGGGTATGAAAGTCTCATTTTTCGGTTTTTACCTTCCGCTTACCTGTAAAGGAAGGTATTGGAATCATGCAAAAAATCGGGTAGTGAGTTTTAAGTGGATGAGCACGAATTAGGGTCCTTACAACTCAATTTTGATAGTTTCTCGATGATGTCTGTATGTATGTGTGTATGTGTGCGCGTGTGTGTGTGTGTGTGTGTGTGTGTGTGTGTGTGTGTGTGTGTGTATGTGTGTGGTCCGGGCCGATGCCGGATGTCGTATAACTCAAATACGAATTACCCAAAAATTTTGATATTTGGTATTTTACAATTGTATACGAATATTAAGAACTTATTAGATTTTGGTACAAATATCTTCACCGGAAGTGATATTTTTTGAAGATTGATAAAGATAATTGTCAAAAATGTATATAAATTTGGATAAATATAGTATTTATTTGTAATAAGAATAAGAGGCAAAGTTATTTGCAACTTACGTTATAAAAAATTTTTCTTTATCTGGTAGCATTAAAGAACTGCAGTAAAATTTAAAAAATAAATTTATCAGATAAAACGTTGAAATCTTGTAATCCATGTTCGGCTGATTTTTGTTTCTGCGTAAAAAATATTGACAGGTGAGACGGGTGACTAGTTGACATACTAGCGCCATAAGTCATAAGTAAGATATTAGATGTAGTAATAGAACGGAGGATGGCTTCAATACAGAAGAGTTTTCCTGTAAACGAATCTTTTGATTCAGGTGATGCAAATTTCTGTTTGAATATTTTAGATTTTTATTTGTATATTTTAAAGGGACACCGGATTGTATACGTAGGTATACATTTATGTTTTAAGTCTACATATGGCGGAAGGTTGTGTGCAGGCCACTTCAGATTTTTTGCTTATATCTCGGAAGCTATGCGTTCTACCGACATGACCACTCTATACAAAATGAAAGCAATGAATTTGCAACAATTTAAGACCAACCGCAGCTCTGTACGTCGTTTAGTTTCCGAGATATGACACTTCTAAAATTAGCAATTTTTTCAAAAAAATGAAAGTTGAGAAATTTTAACTTTTTTCGTTATTTTTGTGTTTAATTCACTGTAACTTCTGAATGAATAAAAATATTCTCTTCCGGTTTCTTTAATTAAATTTCACGAACATTTCTCTATAAAATACGTTATTTTAAAAACTTTTTAGGGCGTTCATTAAGCCAAAATATCAATTTTTTTTCGACAGATGTATTCAAATATTTTGTGTTTATTGTGTTTAATGACCTGTAACTTCTGAACGGATAAAGTTATCGACATCCGGTTTCCTGCATTGAATTCTATGAACATTTCTCCATAAGATGCAGTATTTTAAAATCTTTTTTTGGGTATTTATTAAGACAAAACACCAAATGTTTTTCAGAGAGAAAATTGAGAAATTTTTTAATTTTTAATATTTATTGTGTTCAACGGATAAAAAATGACTTCTGGTTGCTTTTATTAAATTCTACGACCATTTTTCTATAAGATACATTATTCTAAAAAATTTTAGGTGTTCATTGCGCCAAAATATCAAATGTTTTTATAATAAATAAAAAAATTCTCAATTTTTTCTCGGTCATCATTTGGTGTTTTTTCTTAATGAATACCCAATAAAGATACTGCATCTTATGGAGAAATGTTCGTAGAATTTAATGCAGGAAACCGGATGTCGATAACTTTATCCGTTCAGAAGTTACAGCTCTTTAAACACAATAAATACAAAATATTTGAATACTTCTGTCGAAAAAAAATTGATATTTTGGCTTAATGAACGCCCTAAAAAGTTTTTAAAATAACGTATTTTATAGAGAAATGTTCGTGAAATTTAATGAAAGAAACCGGAAGACAATATTTTTATACATTCAGAAGTTACAGTTAATTAAACACAAAAATAACGAAAAAAATTAAAATTTCTCAACTTTAATTTTTTTGAAAAAATTGCTAATTTAAGAAGTGTCATATCTCGGAAAATAAAGGACGTGGTTGGACTTAAATTGTTGCAAATTTAATCAGCTTTCATTGTATAGGGTGTTCATGTCGGTAGTATGCTTAGCTTCCGAGATATAAGCAAAAAACCGAAAAATGAAACTTCCAAACCCTCCGCCACACCTCGGCTTAAGGGCTACGGGCGGGGACTTTTGATATGTTCACCTCCTAACTAGTCCAAACAAAGTTACGAAGTCAAAAATTGTGTTCCAAGCATTTCCCTCTATACCTTTTCGTTGACTGGACTATAATACTGCACATTAATATTAAAAGTTAAAAATTATTTAAATTTCAATTGCATTTTCTCAAAATTTTTATTATGTAAGGATATAAAATGAATACATGGTTGAATTCAGAAAAAAATACTCTACCGAATAGGCCTAAAAAATATGTATATTCCCATTTGAAAAAATATAACTTCGTGTTGTAACTTGAGAACCACTGGTTTAAAAAATTATTTTATTCTCTAATCAGATGCCCCCCTTGGTCAGCTACAACTTTGCTATTTAATATTTTTTTGTAACTATAATAATGAAGAAAATATAGGCGTTGGTTGGTTTCGCTGTTACATCCTGTATATATATATATATATATATATATATATATATATATATATATATATATATATATATATATATACAACTTACTATCATTGAAGCGTCCTTATATTGACAATTTTCCATCAACCGAGCGTCCGGCTCCAATGAAGCGTCCATATATGGACGCTCGATTGGTCACCATGTTAAATTGGCTCCTAATACCATCTAGTAGTCATATCTAAAAATTTTGGTGGACGCCGAATTGATAGTGAATTATCATTTGCCGTATACATGCCGTATACTTTTAGTTCAGCAGAACGCTCACTCGTGGCGTTGCTGCGCTAGGCGTATAAGTATACTTTCATCCAATCTATCGCCTACCGAGCGTCCTCAAACTGGCAACACCGAAACGTATGTTTTCAAATGTTATGTTCGAAGTGTTCGTGTTCTCTTGATATTGGAGGATGAAGCAAAATATCAAAGTACGTAGTTTTCGTTTCGACTACGTGGTTCTGCTTATCAAGAACTTATATACTTATAACAAACTTTTTTTTTCGTCGCACGTGAACGCAAAGCACGCTGTTACTCCCTGTTTAAACTAAAGGGAGCAAACCACGCTTTTGCTCCCTAGGAGGCAAAAACGTGTTTTTCTTCTTCTAAACTGGAAGTGTCGGCGTGCTTCGCGTGCATTAAATAAAAAAATATAAATATAATATAAATTATGTTCAAATTAGGGGAGAGAGATAAACATCAAGATCTACACCGTTTGCCTGATCCTCATGAAATTTTGCATGCAGATTTTTTTTTACCAGACTTAGATTTTAAGTTAGGTATGTATTAATTTGATTGGACCATTAGAGGGTCGGGGTTAATAATATAGAATCTCGACCATTTGTCCGATTCTCATGAAATTTTGCACGCAAGTCTCTTTTGACTGGAGTCAGATTTTAAAGTATGTTTAAATTCGATCATAACATCATAAGGGGTGCGGATTATAAATCTATAGAATCTAGACCTTTTGTCCGAATCTCTAGAAATTTTGCAGACTGGACTCTTTTTTTACTATAGTCACATTTTTTGGTATATTTAAAATTTATTGGACTATTAGAGGTGGGGTAATCTCTATAGATCTAGACTGTTTGTCCGATTCTCATGAAATTTTGCATGCGCGTCTTTTTTGCCTAGAGTCAGATTTCAAAGTATGCTCAAATTCGATCGAATCATGATGGAAAGGGGAGGGATTAAACTAAAAGAATCGCTTTAACAGTCGTAATTTTTTTTTTTCAACGGAACTCGGTAATATGTAGCAATCAACTAAAGTAAGAAAGATAGTTTTTATTTATCGGGTTATAAATTATATTTAAATTGAGGTATGAGGGTTAACATCTAGACCTAGACCGTTCGTCCGAACTTCACATATTTTTACAAGCAGATCTCTTTTCACAAGAGCCTGATTTTAAGGTATGTGATGTGTGAATTTGTTCGGGTCCAAAGAGTTGGGGGTTAAATTCAACAATCACTCAAATGACCGTAATTGTTTTTTTGCAACAATACTTGGTATATACCATTGAAATAAAATAAGAAATATTATTTTTCTGGTAGTTATGTTATATACATTCATGTACCTTATGCGCATTCGTAATATTCATATCCAAGCACAAGGAACATTCGAAATACTACCAGAAAAATTACCGACATAACTACGGGACTACTACTACTTATGGTATTATAAGTGAGGGTCTTTTTTTAAATTGGGTCATACACATAATTTTTTATTCGATCGGACTATCATGAGGGTAGGGGTTAAATATCTAAATCTAGAAGATTTGTCCGATCTTTATGAAATTGAAATAAAATTGTATTGCTTTGACAGCAAATAAAGAAGTAGTTAATTAATAAAACCTTATTTAGTAAATAGATAATAGATATTTATGTAACAAGTAAAGGAAACGAAACTTGTTACCTTACGTATGTGAAATTTGTACCACGAGGCGTGGCCGAGTTCTGTAAATACATAAGTAAGGTTCCTTACTGCTACATACAATATTTTTTTTAGGTGGCTATTGCATAAATAGTTGTTTTACGTATCCTTTGACAGCCGTAAAGTGTCACATTTTTTGACATCTTTCAAAATGATTACTTTACGGCCGCATTTACTTCACGGCCGCTTTTACTTCACGGTCGCATTTACTTTACGGCCGCTAAATAACAAATTTATTTAATTTTAATTGGTAAATATATTTAGAAATAATTACCTACAACTTAATTAGCCTAAATTATATAAATAAAATTATTTATGATACTAAGAAACTATTTTTGACATAAAATTATATATTTTTTGATAGCCACCTAAAAAATGTTGTGTGCACCTTGGCTTAAAAGTGTTTTTAGCCTCACCTGAATTGCTGGCCTCGGCCTACGCCTCGGCTGCAAACTTCAGATTCGGCCAAAAAAGATTACTTTTACAGCCTTGATACACAAATAACTATTTACTTTCATTTAGAATAAATATAAATTTTTGTTTGAAATTATGAAATTTTGTCATTTAAGGCGGTTGCGCAGTCAAATTATAGGTTTTGCTGAATGTTCTGTATTACTTTAATAAACAAAGATTTAAATTATATATCTGAATAAATAAATTGACCACTTTTCGCATTTTGTATTCCAGAAAATTAAATTTAAAATGGATCAACACCAGCCGCCAAAATAGCGAAAAACAACATGCAGTTTTCACCATAAAATTGGTTTAAACAATAAGATTTTTTAAACAAATAAGACGTTTTCGAAAAGCTTGAAGTTGCCCTCTTTTTGCTCTAATGCCACTTTTTTGAATTTTTATATAGAATTGTATTAAAATACACATGGAATATGCACAAAATTGGACATGTTTAGCCATGCCCATAAAAAAATTGAAGAAAAAATTTAAAAAACTGGCATTAGAGCATAAAGGGGGCATCCTTAAACTTTTCAAAAATATCTTAGTTAATTCGAAAATTTCAATTCTTACTTCAATTTTAATGGGAAAACTAAACATACTTTTCACCATTTTAACGGCTAGAAGCCAACCACCTTAATGTCTTACAAATGATGACATAAAACAAAAACACCCAAATTAGGTTATCTACAAACCATATTTTTATTCGAATTTTTTAAAAATTTAAACCATAAAATATGCGATTGCAAGTTAAAAACATTTTATATTGAAGTTTCTTTACAATGTAGTCTATAATTTTTTAAATAAATGTAGTTTTATATGTGTACATTTTATTTTTTTAAAAAGAGTAAAATTAAAAAAACCATTGCATGAAGTAATTAAATTCATTTCCTAGCGCAAATTTGAGAAATAAATTGTATATAAACCAAACGAAAGTAAGAAAATAATATTTACCTATTTTTAAAAACCCAATAAACACTGCTTGATATAGGTACTGTAATGTCCTAATGTCATTTGATTAATTTTCTACTATTTTTCTGTATAATGAGTAGTAGATTTTAAATAGGTAAATTACAGTCATGTCGAACATTATTTTTCTTCCAAATAAAATTTCTGTTTCACATTTTTACCTATAAAGCTTACAGCAATTTTTTTATTATTATTAAACATTTATTTTTTCCAAATTGCTACTTAACAAGATTTCGATAAGTAGCAAACAAATTTATGCGGAAAAATAAATAGCTCTTATGTAGTTAACGTTACAAACATTGACATGAAAATATTTACTACTTTCGGTTTGAGCTTTCCATACCAAAATAACTGGGTAAATCACTATTTTTTAACCAGAAGTAATAAATTTTGAACAAAAATTATTTATAAAATGCATTAAGTAGTATTATATTCTAATTTTAAACCTAATCAATAGTGTTGTCAACAAATTTGTGAATTTAGTAATTATTGACATATAATGCATTTGTTGCTAATTTTCATTTAAATAATTAACTATCAGATCACAGACAATATGAACGATTTTCACTATATTTTTGTTATACTTAGTTATAAGCATAGAAATCCAACATAAAGGCTAAATAATCAATCAATGTACCATCTTAAAACAAAATCTAAACGATGTATCCCACATATAACTTTGTCATATTTATTCAACTTGCCGATAATAATTCCGTCTTTTCATTTCAAATCCCCAATATAACGCGCGAAGTAACATGGTTCAGTCGCGGCAACACTGTCGGACGCTTGATAATCGATGAATTGTAATAATCCGTATATTTCGGACGCTTCAAAGATGATAGTTTGAACGGACGCTTCAATGATTATGAATTGGGAATATACACCAACCGGACGCTCTATTCAGGTTTTTTGAACGGACGCTCTGTTGATAGTGAGATGTATATATATATATATATATATATATATATATATATATATATATATATATATATATATATATATATATATATATATATATATATATAGTTGGAAAATGATCACGACTGATCAGTTAAGGAAGCAAAAATAATTTCACAGGTATGCAGTCAGTAGATGGGTAAATAAAAGAAGTAGACTCTTTTAAGTTACTGTCAAGCTTTCGGAATTAAATTTATTCCTTCTTCAGGACGCTACAATATGAAAATAGTATCGTAAGTGAAAATAATTTAGTATAAAGTATTCAAAACTTACTACTTGTTGAGGTTATACTTGAAACTTAGCAATGATGAATAAAAATCGAAAACAATAGTTTAACGATACAAAAAACATGTTGGTACAAAAATTTTCACAAAGTTCTTAAAATTTAGAAAATAATTTTCCAATGGTTCAAATTTTTTTAAAAGCCAAAAGGTCAAAAATGTTTTTTCAACAGTTCAAACGCACACGTGGACGAGCAAGTGCCAAGACCCTGTCAAAGATTTTTTGTAGTCAGTTGGTAGTAATAACAAGTTACTAAAAAGTAGAAAAACCCTGCTATAACATTTTTGTGATTATACTAATTGAATAACAAAAAATTGTCAAAAAATAAAAACAATTACAACCAAAAAGTTGAAAAATATGATATAAAAATAAGTAGAACAAACAAAAATTCAAAACACAACCAATCAAATCAAATGTAGATTAAATAGGTTAATGTAAAAAAGTTTAACCTGAGAAATGAGGCGAAAGGACTACAATAAACCAGTTATGTTGTTATTATTATTATTATGGCTTTCTTGGAAATTAAGAATATAACTGTATATGGTACTAAGATTACTAACATCTGTTCTTTTGTTCATAGAGTTGGCATCATTATTGATATGTACCATCTCTAGGAAATGTCTTTTTGTCAAATTGGATTCGATGTCAAGAATCTCAGTGTTGGCATAATCAATATTATGATTACATTCATGCACATGAAGTGACAAAGCAGACGCATTAGGTTTCAATCTACAATCACTGCGATGAGATGTTATGCGTGATTTAAGTGTTCTAGCAGTTTGCCCTACATAAACTTTTTCACAATCCATGCAAGGAATTTTATAAATAATATTCGATTGTTGTTCTTTGACAACAGGATCTTTAACTTTTGAGAACAATGATTTGATAGTAAGTGAATTCTTGGTAGTAATTTTGACATTATCATACCAACTACCAAGAATTCACTTACTATCAAATCATTGTTCTCAAAAGTTAAAGATCCTGTTGTCAAAGAACAACAATCGAATATTATTTATAAAATTCCTTGCATGGATTGTGAAAAAGTTTATGTAGGGCAAACTGCTAGAACACTTAAATCACGCATAACATCTCATCGCAGTGATTGTAGATTGAAACCTAATGCGTCTGCTTTGTCACTTCATGTGCATGAATGTAATCATAATATTGATTATGCCAACACTGAGATTCTTGACATCGAATCCAATTTGACAAAAAGACATTTCCTAGAGATGGTACATATCAATAATGATGCCAACTCTATGAACAAAAGAACAGATGTTAGTAATCTTAGTACCATATACAGTTATATTCTTAATTTCCAAGAAAGACATAATAATAATAATAACAACATAACTGGTTTATTGTAGTCCTTTCGCCTCATTTCTCAGGTTAAACTTTTTTACATTACCCTGGTTAAAATGCCAGATAAAATGGCAGTTAATACAGATAAAGTTTTAATGAGAATTTATCGTAACTTATGTGCACACGCCGAATTTTATCCGCCATGCACAAAGTTGTAATAAAAACTTTATGAGAATTTATGGGATTCTATGAGCCGTAATATTTCTATTGTCATTTTATACGCAATGTGGTAATATATTCTATTGGGTTTTAATCTGGATCAATTCGGAACATATTTTATCTGCAATAATTGTAAATTTACGATAAAATTCTTAACGGATTTTATATGCTTCTATGAGAAATGTAATCTATTCGGTTCTATTCGCAGAATGGCAATTAATTTTCTATAAGAATTAATACGCAAATACACAATTCGTTATTTTTATACGGTTTTATAGTAATTTCGCTATTAACTTTTAATTGGATTTTATCAGTTTCTATGTGACACACATTCTATTTGATTCTATGAGCAAAGTGGCATACTATTTTCTATGAGAATTTATACGCATTACACACTTTGTGATTTCTATACGGTTTTATAGTAATTTCCCTATTAACTTTTAATTGGATTTTATCCGTGTCTATGTGACACACATTCTATATGATCCTATGAGCAAAGTGGCATGCTATTTTCTATGAGAATTTATACGCATTACACACTTTGTGATTTGTATACGGTTTTATAGTAATTTCGCTATTAACTTTTAATTGGATTTTATCCGTTTCTATGTGACACACATTCTATTTGGTCCTATGAGCAAAGTGGGATACTAATTTTTATGAGAATTTATACGCATTACACACTTTGTGATTTCTATACGGTTTTATAGTAATTTCGCTATTAATTTTAAATTGGATTTTATCCGTTTCTATGTGACACACATTCTATTTGATTCTATGAGCAAAGTGGCATACTATTTTATATGAGAATTTATACGCATTACACACTTTGTGATTTCTATACGGTTTTATAGTAATTTCGCTATTAACTTTTAATTGGATTTTATCCGTGTCTATATGACACACATTCTATATGATCCTATGAGCAAAGTGGCATGCTATTTTCTATGAGAATTTATACGCATTACACACTTTGTGATTTGTATACGGTTTTATAGAAATTTCGATATTAACTTTTAATTGGATTTTATCCGTTTCTATGTGACACACATTCTATTTGATTCTATGAGCAAAGTGGCATACTATTTTCTATGAGAATTTATACGCATTACACACTTTGTGATTTCTATACGGTTTTATAGTAATTTCGCTATTAACTTTTAATTGGATTTTATCCGTTACTATGTGACACACATTCTATTTGATCCTATGAGCAAAGTGGCATGCAATTTTCTATGAGAATTTATACGTATTACACACTTTGTTATTTCTATACGGTTTTATAGTAATTTCGCTATTAACTTTTAATTGGATTTTATCCGTTTCTATGTGACATACATTCAATTTGATCCTATGAGCAAAGTAGGATAGGTACTAATTTCTATGAGAATTTATACGTATTACACTCTTTTTGATTTTTATTCGGTTTTATAGTAATTTCGCTGTTAACTTTTATTTGGATTTTATCCGTTTCTATGTGGTACACACAATAAAATCCAAACAATTTGATCCGATGAGCAACGTGGGATACTATTTTCTATGAGAATTTATACGCTTTTATAGCAATTTCGCTATTAACTTTTAATTGTATTACATCCGTTTCTATGTGTACACATTCTATTTGATTCTATGAGCAGAATGGGTAACTATTTGCTATAAAAATGAATACGCATTACACAGTTTGTGGTTTTTATACAGTAATTTCGCTTATTACTTTTAATTGGCATGTATCCGTTTCTATAATGATAACATGTTTTATTTGATCCTATATGAGCATAATGTGATTGTATTTTCTATAAGAAAACAATAAAATCCAAACTATAAATACGATTTAAATCTTATAAGAATCTATAGAAAAAAATATAATCCAAACTGTACATACGATTCAAATAAAATAAAAATCCAAACTGTAAATACAATAATTAAAATCTTATAAAATTCCATAGAAAACAATAATATCCAAACTGTAAATATAATTCAAATCTTTTAAAAAACCATAGAAAACAATAAAATAAAAAAAAAGTTAATAGCGAAATTACTATATAGGAATCACAAAGTGTGTAATGCATATAAATTCTCATAGAAAATAGTATCCAACTTTGCTCATAGGATCAAATAGAAACGGATAAAATCCAATTAAAAGTTAATAGCGAAATTACTATAAAACCGTATAGGAATCACAAAGTGTGTAATGCGTATAAATTCTCATAGAAAATTGCATGCCACTTTGCTCATAGGATCAAATAGAATTTGTGTCACATAGAAACGGATATAATCCAATTAAAAGTTAATAGCGAAATTACTATAAATGATAGTAATAACTGTTTTAGATGTTTAGTAATAATACACAAAATACAAGTAAAAGAAATTCCAAGTTAGATAATATTTTATTGAAAACAAAACTCATAATATTAATTCATTTCTTTTATATGACATACATAGCAAACTATATTATGTAAACGCAATAATATTATAATTGTAGATCGTAGATAGCGTCGATCTCCAACACCCCTTCTCGCTAGCTACGTGCAGGTTTTCTTTACATTAGTCCCAACAGTTCTGAAAAATATATAAACAGATCTTTGTTTAAAGGCTTGGTCATATTATCCGCTTTCATATTTTCTGTTGGACAATATATAATATCTATGATCCCTTTTTCATGTAGATCACGAAGTAAATGATGACATACATCAATGTGCTTTGTGCGATTTCTAATTCGATCAGATTCCACAAGTCGAATACAGCCTTGATTATCTTCATATACCTTGATTGCAGTATCTGTGAATACTTCCATATCTACAAGGAGTTGACGCAGCCACAGTATTTCTTTACATGCATGCGAAGCTGCCACATACTCCGCTTCGGTGGACGACATTGCTACTATAGTCTGCTTTTTACTTGACCACGCAACAGTGTTGTCACTAATTTGAAAAACGTAGCCGCTGGTTGACTTCCAATCGACTTTATCACCAGCCCAGTTTGCGTCGACAAAACACGTTAGTTCAATTTTTCCTTGTGCAGAAAAATGTAATTTTTTCTCAATAGTCGTAGCAAGATAACGTATTACTCTCTTGACAGCCTTCCATTCCTACTCTGTAGGAGCTTCCACACACCTGCTTAAAAGTCCAACTGCAACAGCTATATCTGGCCTAGATACAGTTGCAAGATATAGAAGAGATCCAATAGCTTGTCCATAACGCGTGTTATTAGCCATCTTGGGACTTTCTTCTATCATAGACGTCAAAAAACCGGTCTCCATCGGAGTAGTAGCTATTTTCGATTCTAACAGTTTGTGATCTTCCAATAACTGTGTAATCTTGGTACGCTGATGAATTAGGAACGAACCATCTTTCTCGCGTTCCACCTGAATACCTAAGTAGTGTGTTACTGCACCTAAATCTTTCATTTGAAAATATTTATTGAGTTGCTGACCAACTGTGCTAGTCACATCCTCAGAGGCACCCGCTACTAACAAATCATCAACGTAAATGAGCACATAAGTGATGTCACCCATTTTTTCTCTTCTAGAAAACAAACATTGATCAGCCTTACCTTGTTGAAATCCAAGTTTGCCTAGTGCCTCGGTAACCTTTTTGTTCCAGGCTCGAGCTGATTGTTTCAGTCCATAAATGCTGCGCTGCAAATATAAAACTTTATCTTCTTTACCAGGCTCTATGAAACCTTGCGGCTGTTCCATGTATAGCTCTTCTTCCAGTTCTCCATTTAGATAGGTACTTTTCACATCTAGATGTCGAACGTGTAGCTTTCGATGAACAGCCACTGCAAGCAACACTCTAATCGTATCATGTTTGACGACTGGTGCAAAGGTTTCATCATAATCTTGACCAAACCCTGGTTAAAATGCCAGATAAAATGGTAGTTAATACAGATAAAGTTTTAATGAGAATTTATCGTAACTTATGTGCACACGCCGAATTTTATCCGCCATGCACAAAGTTGTAATAAAAACTTTATGAGAATTTATGGGATTCTATGAGCCGTAATATTTCTATTGTCATTTTATACGCAATGTGGTAATATATTCTATTGGGTTTTAATCTGGATCAATTCGGAACATATTTTATCTGCAATAATTGTAAATTTACGATAAAATTCTTAACGGATTTTATATGCTTCTATGAGAAATGTAATCTATTCGGTTCTATACGCAGAATGGCAATTAATTTTCTATAAGAATTAATACGCAAATACACAATTCGTTATTTTTATACGGTTTTATATTAATTTCGCTATTAACTTTTAATTGGATTTTATCCGTTTCTATGTGACACACATTCTATTTGATTCTATGAGCAAAGTGGCATACTATTTTCTATGAGAATTTATACGCATTACACACTTTGTGATTTCTATACGGTTTTATAGTAATTTCGCTATTAACTTTTAATTGGATTTTATCCGTTTCTATGTGACACACATTCTATATGATCCTATGAGCAAAGTGGCATGCTATTTTCTATGAGAATTTATACGCATTACACACTTTGTGATTTCTATACGGTTTTATAGTAATTTCGCTATTAACTTTTAATTGGATTTTATCCGTTTCTATGTGACACACATTCTATTTGGTCCGATGAGCAAAGTGGGATACTAATTTTTATAAGAATTTATACGCATTACACACATTGTAATTTCTATACGGTTTTATAGTAATTTCGCTATTAACTTTTAATTGGATTTTATCCGTTTCTATGTGACACACATTCTATTTGATTCTATGAGCAAAGTGGCATACTATTTTCTATGAGAATTTGTACGCATTACACACTTTGTGATTTCTGTACGGTTTTATAGTAATTTCGCTATTAACTTTTAATTGGATTTTATCCGTTTCTATGTGACACACATTCTATATGATCCTATGAGCAAAATGGCATGCTATTTTCTATGAGAATTTATACGCATTACACACTTTGTGATTTCTATACGGTTTTATAGTAATTTCGCTATTAACTTTTAATTGGATTCTATCCGTTTCTATGTGACACACATTCTATTTGATTCTATGAGCAAAGTGGCATACTATTTTCTATGAGAATTTATACGCATTACACACTTTGTGATTTCTATATGGTTTTATAGTAATTTCGCTATTAACTTTTAATTGGATTTTATCCGTTTCTATGTGACACACATTCTATTTGATTCTATGAGCAAAGTGGCATACTATTTTCTATGAGAATTTATACGCATTACACACTTTGTGATTCCTATACGGTTTTATAGTAATTTCGCTATTAACTTTTAATTTTATCCGTTTCTATGTGACACACATTCTATTTGATAATTTACTAAATTGCATGCCACTTATTTGCTCATAGGATCAAATAGAATGTGTATCACAAAGAAACGAATAAAATCCAATTAAAAGTTAATAGCGAAATTACTATAAAGTCGTATAGGAATCACTAAATGTGTAATGCGTATAAATTCTCATAAAAATTAGTATCCCACTTTGCTCATAGGACCAAATAGAATGTGTGTCACATAGAAACGGATAAAATCCAATTAAAAGTTAATAGCGAAATTAGTATAAAACCGTATAGAAATCACAAAGTGTGTAATGCGTATAAATTCTCATAAGAAAAATGCATGCCACTTTGCTCATAGGATCAAATAGAGTGTGTGTCACATAGAAACGGATAAAATCCAATTAAAAGTTAATAGCGAAATTAGTATAAAACCGTATAGAAATCACAAAGTGTGTAATGCGTATAAATTCTCATAAGAAAATTGCATGCCACTTTGCTCATAGAATCAAATAGAATGTGTGTCACATAGAAACGGATAAAATCCAATTAAAAGTTAATAGCGAAATTACTATAAAACCGTATAGAAATCACAAAGTGTGTAATGCGTATAAATTCTCATAGAAAATAGCATGCCACTTTGCTCATAGGATCATATAGAATGTGTCACATAGAAACGGATATAATCCAATTAAAAGTTTATAGCGAAATTACTATAAGATCGTATAGAAATCACAAAGTGTGTAATGCGTATAAATTCTCATAGAAAATAGTATCCCACTTTGCTCATAGGATCAAACAGAATGTGTCACATAGAAACGGATAAAATCCAATTAAAAGTTAATAGCGAAATTACTATAAATCCGTATAGAAATAACAAAGTGTGTTATGCGTATAAATTCTCATAGAAAATAGTATCCCACTTTGCTCATAGGATCAAATAGAATGTGTGTCACATAGAAACAGATAAAATCCAATTAAAAGTTAATAGCGAAATTACTATAAAATCGTATAGAAATCACAAGGTGTGTAATGCGTATAAATTCTCATAGAAAATAGTAGCCCACTTTGCTCATAGGATCAAATAGAATGTGTGTCACATAGAAACAGATAAAATCCAATTAAAAGTTAATAGCGAAATTACTATAAAATCGTATAGAAATCACAAGGTGTGTAATGCGTATAAATTGTCATAGAAAATAGTAGCCCACTTTGCTCATAGGATCAAATAGAATGTGTATCACATAGAAACGGATAAAATCCAATTAAAAGTTAATAGCGAAGTTACTGTAAAACCGTATAGGAATCACTAAGTGTCTAATTTTCAAAGTGCTTACTTCTCCGCTATTTTAACCTGTGGCTTCTAACTTATACCTTCTACCGATATTCGTATAGAAACAGATAGACTGTAACCAGCAATTAATGGTAAAATACATATTAAGTACCATAGATTCCAATAAAATCCGTTCTACTTGTGTACCATTATATCCTATACAAACGGATAGACTTTCATTCTAATATACGGATAAAAACCAATAAAATAAATTACTGGATTTCCAGCAGTTTATGGTAAAATGCGCGTTCCAATACACATATTAAATACCATAGATTCCTATAAAATCCGTTCGACCTGTGTATCATTATATCTCATACGAACGGATAGACTTACATTCGTAAATGCGGATAAAAACCAATAAAATATATATCTGGATTTCCAGCAGTTTATGGTAAAAGAGGTGTTTCAATACACATATTGATTACCATAGAATCGTATAAAATCCGTTCGACCTGTGTACCATTATATCTCATACGAACGGATAGACTTAAATTCGTAAATGCGGATAAAAACCAATAAAATATATATCTGGATTTCCAGCAGTTTATGGTAAAAGAGGTGTTTCAATACACATATTGATTACCATAGAATCGTATAAAATCCGTTCTACCTGTGTACCATTAAAACTCATAAGATCGAATAGACTTACATTCGTATATGCGGATAAAAACCAATAAAATATATATCTGGATTTGCAGCAGTTTATGGTAAAAGAGGTGTTTCAATACACATATTGACTACCATAGAATCGTATAAATTTTTTTTATGTGTTTCTATGTGGCATTCTAACCAGGGTAACCTATTTAATCTACATTTGATTTGATTGGTTGTGTTTTCAATTTTTGTTTGTTCTACTTATTTTTATATCATATTTTTCAACTTTTTGGTAGTAATTGTTTTTATTTTTTGACAATTTTTTGTTATTCAATTAGTATAATCACAAAAATGTTATAGCAGGGTTTTTCTACTTTTTAGTAACTTGTTATTACTACCAACTGACTACAAAAAATCTTTGACAGGGTCTTGGCACTTGCTCGTCCACGTGTGCGTTTGAACTGTTGAAAAAACATTTTTGACCTTTTGGCTTTTTAAAAAATTTGAACCATTGGAAAATTATTTTCTAAATTTTAAGAACTTTGTGAAAAATTTTGTACCAACATGTTTTTTGTATCGTTAAACTATTGTTTTCGATTTTTATTCATCATTGCTAAGTTTCAAGTATAACCTCAACAAGTAGTAAGTTTTGAATACTTTATACTAAATTATTTTCACTTACGATACTATTTTCATATTGTAGCGTCCTGAAGAAGGAATAAATTTAATTCCGAAAGCTTGACAGTAACTTAAAAGAGTCTACTTCTTTTATTTACCCATCTACTGACTGCATACCTGTGAAATTATTTTTGCTTATATATATATATATATATATATATATATATATATATATATATATATATATATATATATATATATATATATATATAAATATATATACAGGGTGTCTGTTTTTAAATGAACCAGCATTATCTCGCTTATTTGTTGATTTAGCGTTTTTTGTCAAATACATGATTTATACAGTATCATGTGTAGTAAATGATAGCGGATGTGAATCCTTGGTATCACGTCCGGTTTTTGAGGAAGTCATAGCAACTTTCAAATTTCAAATGGAACATTGTATTTTTTATTACGAATTTGAAAAGTACATTAAATTTGCTCTACGGTGGTATAAAAAAGTCATATGTTGTATTATTAAAATATTAAATTACGGACACTTAAATTATGCACCTATGAACGCTGAAATAAGTAAGCCTTCCCGCGAAACAAAAACAATAGTTGAAAGCAGTTACCTGTCAACATTTTGAACATCTTTTATAAAATTAAAGTTAGGTACTCTCGAGGTATTCTAATAAATTAATTGTTTCTTAATTATTCATAATATGCGTTTCCTTTATTATAATTAGATTTAAGAGATATTTTATTGTAATTTACATTGATTGTTGACAGGTAACTGCTTTCAACTATTGTTTTTGTTTCGCGGCAAGGCTTACTTATTTCAGCGTTCATAGGTCATAATTAAAGTGCCCGTAATTTAATATTTTAATAATACAACATATGACTTTTTTATACCACCGTAAAGCAAATTTAATGTACTTTTCAAATTCGTAAAAAAATTACAATGTTCTATTTGAAATTTGAAAGTTGCTATCACTTCCTCAAAAACTGGAAGTGATGCCAAAGATTCACATCCGCTATCATTTACTACACATGATATTGTATAAATCATGTATTTGACAAAAAACGCTAATTCGACAAATAAGTGAGATAAATGCTGGTTCATTTATAAACAGACACCCTGTATATAACAGTCCTAAATACAAAATTTCAACTTTCTACGTCTAACCGTATTTGAGTAATGCGACACACATACGTCCGTCCGTCCGTACGTACGTACGTACGTACAGACGTCACGACGAAACTAGTCATAATGGATTCAGAAAAGGTCAAAACGGATATTTCCATAAAAATCTGAGAACCGAAATTTTTCGCGATTACAATACTTTCTTTACTCCGTGCACAAGGAAGTAAAAAACGCTCTAATACATTGCTGTCATTCTGTAACACTGTAACTATGGAAATGATATGCCCTATGTTTACTAATAAAAAAAACTCCCGGTAAGAGATACAAGGTCGGTTAAATTAGACAAAAGTAGCCCCTTTGGGGGGACAATTTAGAAATGTTTTTGTTTTCCCACAAAAATGCATAGGTGACTAGTAAATTTTGCCTATTTCGTTTTTCACCTATAACTTTTTTGTTTGAATTGGTACAATTTTTTGATTTGCACGTTCTATAGGCAGTTTTTAGCGAAGAATTCATAGCAGTCCTCAAAATTTGTTATCTCCTACTAGTCCAGTAAATGAAGGGTCCAACCTTGACAAAATCGCTCACCAATGTAATTTTTATATTAATTTGTCGGGATTGACAGGTACTTTAAAATAAGAAAAAGTTCTGTAAAAAAATTTATTGTAAGGGGGAGAAAAATGGCCCCAAAGATTCAAAAAATCGGTTTCCGCCAATATCTGCTAAAATATACCATTTCGAGAATTTTTGTTTAGAAAAAAATCAGTTCATTATCTACAAAAATGGTGCTTATGATTTTTCTCTAAAATTTGCCCGTTTCCGAGATAAACGGGCCCAAGCGCACCCTGGATTTTGAGCTCCTGCGCTGCATGCCGGAGAGTACGTTCCATGCATCTACACATGAGCGGGCGGACAAATTGTCCAATAACTTGGGTAAAACTGCATATTTTTTTATTATTCAAAGTTTCGATGAAAGGGGGAAATCTACAGCTATCATACCCGGTGACTCGAGTCACGTTTTAATTCTTTGGCTGTATTGAAAAAAGGGGTCAAACATTCTTTTATACCGTCAGGAACTTGTTCATATATTTTTTCAGTAATACTCATTTACTCTGAATTTTTCTTATTATGGGTCCTTGAAAGACCTTTATTCACCTCAGAAATTTTGATTTTCTATTTTTCTTGCATTTCGATAAAAAGTTGGTTTGTTCATTTACGTTTTTTGGCTGTTCTCGGAGTTTCGAAAAATCTTTGGAACAATTGCGAATTAAAAATGTAAACATAATCGGATTGCTTTCCAAGGCACGTTATTTTAAAGCTGAGAATGTCTACTTTTCGGCTGTGCTCTTATTTTTTTGCCAACATCAGTGGTTTTTCCAGAAATGTAGAAAATGCAACCGCAAGGAAAAATCAGACATTTTTTTTCATGTCTTTTTTCTCCTTGCTCTTTACTTTTGGCATTTTGACACCTTGACCCAATAGTCCGGTCGCCAAATGAGAAAATCGGTTTGGACCTGGAAGTTGGGTACAACAAATATTTTATGATTGATTCTAGTACTATTTGATATACTGAATCATAATATGACGGGTGCCAGAGCGGCACCCCTGGGCAACTCCGGGAAATTCGAAAAGAAAATGGATTTTTTTGGTTATTTGCCAATAACTACTAAACGGGTAGTACTACATTTAAGATTGTCCAGTGCATTTTTGTAGAGAATAAAATTTCCAAAAAAATGACACTTTGAACTGCTCTCTTCGATTAACCGTTTCTGAGATACACGCGTTCAAAATTTTCTTCGAGAGAAACTTGATTTTTTTTTACTTTTTTCATAATTTTTATGTTTAATGACCTGTAACTTCTAAACAAATTAAAATTTTGATATCCGGTTTCTTTTATTAAATTCTGCAAACAATTCTCTATAAGATAGATTATATGAAATTTTTCTTGAAGGCCTTAATTAAACCAAAATTTTAAGATTTTCTTCGACAGAAACTTGAATTTTTTTTACTTCTTTCATAATTTTTGTGTTTAATGACCTGTAACTTCTAAACAAATTAAAATTTTGATATCCGGTTTCTTTTATTAAATTCTGCAAACAATTCTCTATAAGATAGATTGTATGAAATTTTTCTTCAAGCCCTTAGTTAAGCCAAAATTTTAAGATTTAAGAAAAAATTCTTAATTTTTACTATTAAAATAACTTCAGTACGCCTTTATAAAACAATACGTGTATTCGGCTTTATTTTAGAGAAAAAATTGAATAACTTGGCTGAACCCCCCCCCCCCCCCCCTTCCCCGAAATTCTAATCGATTTCGTTAAAATTCATCCATGTGTATCTAAATGTCTGAAAATTTATTAAAAATCTGCCATTTTGTTGAAATGTATTCATATTTATTTGAATTAAGGCAAAATGTGAAGCATTAAATTCAAATTATTTGAACTACGCGCTAAACGGCTAAACAAATTCCCCGCAATAACTAAAAACAGATATGAGTCTCCTAGCGAACGCTAGGTGCGTGAAGTTGACGATACCCTCACGTCATACATCATCCAAAATATTATCATCAATTCGGACTAATTAAGGGCCATTAAGGGCCGCCCTTTTTAAATTTTGGGCCGTCTCCAAAAATGAGTTATTAAAAAAAATGGTGGGTAAATCCAGCTTCACGATCCTTTACCCAAAAGGGCCCAAAATTTCTTTCCTATATTGACATAAAGAATACATTTTGGGCTATCAAGGGCCACTACTTTTAAATTTTGGGCCATTACCTGCCGATAGTTTTTACAATAACAAATGGGTAAAACTAGCTTCACGTTAGATTTGCCCAAATCGGCCCAAAATTTCTTTCATATTTAAATATATAGAACACATTTTGGGCTATTAAGGGCCACCACTTTCAAATTTAATGCCAGTACTTGAAGGGAGTTTTTTCAAAAACAAAACGGTCAAATCAGCTTTAGTTATGCCTCTACACTGACCTCCAGATACATGCAAACATTCTGTGTTATTAAGATTACTTTGCTGTTTAAGGGCACGGTAAAATGTATGTATTTTAAAACTTCTCAGTTTACTCAAAAACTGTTAAAGATATAATTGTGCGAAATATTTTAAAATAAAGATAAAAGTGTGTAGATGGACTTTATTTTTTTTTCGATATTTTATTTTTATAATTGAAGAATTAAATAAAACCTAAAAGTATCCGAAATGGTCATTTTCAAAGTCAATTTTCTCTTATTTGAAAAACGTTTTACGTAAAATTTTTATCTTTAAGTCCTGCAGATGAACATGTAGATTGATATTATTTTAAGTTCGCTGATTAATTTTGTCTAGTTTGTCTTAAAACTGAGAAGTTTTGGTTCCTCCATAAGACTGTAATGTAAATTTAGTTCAGCGTTTTACCGCAACAAGCCGCGGCGCTCACACGGTTATCTAAACTGTATACCGCGCTAGAAAAGGAAAGACTTACACAAAAACGAACGCAGTTAACAAGAATAGATAACACAAAGTAACTCCGCCTGTTCAAGTATATAACAAATAGCTAACAAACGAAACTTGAAATTGTACACTGCATTTCTGCTGCATATTTGAAAATAACTAACAATTTAATCAGATATTATAGGTTATTTATTGAAATACATCATGTTTATAAATGCAACGATGAATAAAGAAGTAGAACATCAAATAATTTTTATTTGACTTCTTTGTAACATTTTTATCTCCGAATGTACAAGACTTCAGAATAATTCTCATCTATGTTTGGAAGTGCCAGGTTGTCATTGAAAAAGAAAAAATCTGATGTGGCCAGCACAAGACCTTCAGCCATACCCTACACTTTTAACTACTAATATAAATAATATAGTTGTACTCACAAGAATATTTTAGACATTTTGTATAAACTGCAAAAGTATCGAATTGAAACTACAAATAAATATTATTAATTAGATAAAATATTTGCTTAAAAAATGTGGATAGTATTAAATTTATTCATTTTAATATTACATCCAAACAAACAAAAAATAGATAATCAGTGCATTTACAGACAATATAATTCAATATGACATATTTACTCAAAAATTAAGAATTATGGAACAGTGCAATATGTATTCAAACAAAGTTAAAAGTAGAATGTATTAGATGGACATGACAATATACTGGACAAGATACTGGGTGACGGTGACCTATTTTAAATAATCCACTGGAATATCTCGACACAAAATATGCATCGTAAAAAAAATGTTACGAACTTAAGTTTAATGGTTTGGGGAGGGGGGGGGGCATCCGATCCTGTCAAATTTTCTTAATCCTCATCCTCCTAGGAAGTGGGGAAGGGAGTCAACTTTGATATCTTATATAGGAACCCCTATTCATCTAAACATCGATTATGATACATTTGTAATAAAAAATAACTATTATAAAGGGTTAAAAGAAACAATCAAGTTATATGTTATTGAACAAATTAAATATATTCATCAATATAGAAACAGTTTTATAAAATAAATATCATTATAAAAATAAAAACAGTTTAATGAAATTCAAAACTTATATACTAGAAAAATTATATACTGTATACTAATGTCGAAATCATAAATGAACTGTTTCTGGAACATTTAACAACTTTATCATTTTGATCATTGTACTGTTCCCATGTCCAGTCTGATCGTTTGCATACAGCTGTATAGTGACCCAAGAATTTTGCAGATACAGGTTCTTGAAATTCTACCACTCCTCTTAAATAGTAATCCATACCATTCAGAACGAGTTTTTTCGGAATACTGTCTAAATGTATGGTAGGTGAAATTTCAACCCCATCTTTCACTTCATTTGTAAACAAATCTATTACTATTACATCGTTATAAATAACTTCCATTTCATTTATATTACTACAGTTCTTACACGATGTCTGTAAATGATGCTGAATTGATTTTTGTAAATTATTTATACCTTGTTTAATAATTTTTGCATCAGTGGTTAAGCAAGCTTGCATGTGTTTTTTATTCTTATTGCATTTGTTGCATTTGATGTGATGAGTAAAACTAATAATATTCAATAATTTAATCATGTTGTTAATAGTTGTGGAACAGTCCACTCTTTTAATAAGATTAGCAGATAAATGATGACCAAATATATCTAATATTACATTTCGTTTAGATAATAAATCCGCTAATTTAAAAACTTGTGGCAAATCTTTATTATTAGCAAGTACAGTGTCTTTTAGTTTTTTACTATCACATATATTTGTATTTGTTAGACTAATAAAATTACCCTTTGCTCGCCTAGTATTAGGTGTTTTTAAGCTACAACCGTTTTTTAATACACCCACTGGAATTGATTTAGCTAAAGAGTCTTCCAGTTCCATTGATAGCCATTCTGAACATGGATTTAGATATACGCTTTTTTTCGCTAATTTTAAATTTTTAGACTGTGTTTTTGACTTTCGCATCCAAGCCTCTTCATATTGCAACTCATTAGCAGGAACTATATCCGAATTTGGTGCCATATTTTCTTTGTCGTTTTCACCAGAAATTATATTTTCCGTCATATTATGTATTTCTGTTTCTGCAAAGTAAATTTAATATAATATAAATATTCATTTTCATCTGTACCTAAATTAGATTACCTTTTGTTGAATTATCTTTACTTAATATATTTTCCTCGGCATTCCCAATTTCTGAAACATAACAAAATTAATTTAAATATTAAAATATAGTGCAACATTAAGTGTTTCTATACTTTTTTCAATTAATAAAGTATAGAAATATCATGTTTACAATATAACTAATTATTATTCTTACCAATTTCATTAATCTAAACTTCTCTTAAATTGCGCCGAAAATATTTTAAACCCGATGCTAATTTCATTGTTCCTAAAATTGAGACATATAATTATTAATAATATAATAATTGTTGAATATTTATTTAATTAACCTTCTAATATTTCTGTATGCTGAACGACGAATTCATCCACTCTTAAAGGAATAGAAGGCATAAGTCGTGTTTTTAAATCATTAATATGACCTTCAACACTTGCTGACGATGCAGTTACATTTCCAAATCCAAAAAAAGGTACCATAACAGCTGTCCAGAGAGGTAATCTAAAATATTTTTAAACAATTATATACATTTCATACTACAAGATGGATAGAATGAATAGTAATTAAAATAATTATTAAAAAATTCAGGAATAAAATATTGTTTTACTGACCTATAAATCAATAATTTCAACCTGTTTACTATTTTAGGCATATGCATAATGTTGTCACGGTTCCCAACTTCTTCATTTTCAATTAAACTATAACTTTCTTCAATCAAATTGTTGACCCATGATTTTATTCCATAACTATCATTATTTTCTTCAGATGAAAATTCAGAAATTTCATTATCATTTGTGACATCTATGTCTACGTCCAAAAGATTGCTTATATCACTCTGTTCAACTCCAAATGCAAATTTATTGATAAGGAATTTTTTCGCCATTTCACAATGAGTATCTTGTGCAGGATTTTTGATGCACTGTCCTTCATATTCGCATGAAGCTACTATTATCAATTTTTTTAAAATTAATTTAACTTCATACAAATGTGAAGCTAATAATAACTGCCCTATTCCGCGAATGTAAAACTGTCTAACACGTTTTTTTGTACATGCGGGATGTAATTCTCGCCAATGACATACACTATTAATAAGATGTGCTACGTCTACTCGTACAAAACAGGATGGCATTTTTATATTTGGCTTTTGCATGAGAATATCAAAACATGCCTCAATATAGGTATTCATATCACAAAAACCTGTAAATGCTTTGCATCCTGCACTTATAAGGGCCACCGAAAAATCACATATCATTAATTTCGGAGGTTTTGCACCAAGACGTAACCATTCCCCTAACCAGTAATGAAATCATTTGACATACGGGGATTTGCCCTTCGTGTTCATTTGGGAGTTTTATTACCATTATATATAAAAAAGATGACCCGAAAGACCATTTAATCTGGTCAATTTTCTCGCAACTTGGCCGGTCGCATCTATTATAATTCTTGGCCATTGTTCGATTTTACAATATTCATTATAAACTCGTACTTGCTCGGGAGTCCAGTAGTGTATGAAAAATTTTAATTTTCCTATTTCGTGTATTATATTACAAAATGGAGATTTCTGAGCTACTTTTACTAATGCATCTGTTGGATCTTTATCTACTATGTCTTTATTTTTAAATTCAGATTTTGCTTTCCTTAATACTTCCAACGAGTGTTCCACTGGGCAATTATCATCAAATAATTCTTTGTTTAATTTAGCATTATTTTTTCTTACTAAAGAAGCACTTTTATTACATTCTAACATATTATGCGCAACTTCACATCTTGTTTTTCCAAATAACATTCGTTTCTTTTTGTGATTAATTTTTTCTGGTTCTCCGATTAATGTGCAAAGAACAAATAATCCATTTGTTGTTTCATTTAAATTGGTATCATTTTTAATTTGCATATGCAGAACTGAATTGCATTCTTTACAAATGGCTTTTGATTTAAAAAAATACTTTGCTTTATCTGATATGGCAAGAAAATGATATTTAAATATCCAACAACACGAAACTTTAATATTTTTCCAAATAATTTCGCTCATAATATAAGTCCATATTCCTTTTTTTTAGTTTCAAATATGCCTTTTTACCATGTCTGTTCTTCTCTTTTCTGTCGTAAAATACTATATTAGGTTCCATTTCTAACCATTTTTCTGGACTAATAAATATTTTAAAAAATCTTTTATGTGTGCCGATATATAATTCTTCATCCGTGTCATTTTGTATACTTGATTTGTCACTACAAGAACTTGAGCTTGATAACTCATTTTTAACTGATTCATTATCAAGCACTGCACTTTTTGTTTTATTGAAAATTATAGCTTTATTGTATAATGTTTTTGAACTGATTTTTAAATTATTTTGTAAACAAATTTGCTCCCATATTTCCGATTTTTTGAAATTATTTTTCCATTACTACTATATATTCGATCTGTAAGTTTTAAAAGTACTTCAGATATACGTTTGTCATCTTCTATTTGTTTTCTTCCAGACATTGTTGACAAGTTGCAACATGTAGTAATAAACTCTTTTGGTTACTGAACATTCCTTGACTAGACTAACACGACTACTTAGCCGAATATTTCAGAGCATTAACTATGGCAAAATAGTACCTAAAGCGTCCCTAGATGGCGCCGTAATACAACGTTTCACACAGATTGTATAATGCGAAATGGGGTCATCCCAGATTGTTTCTTTATACTTGTTTTTAAGTATACTACTATAATAATTTGTTTCGAATTTTAAATAAATTTTAAATTATTTCAATTATGCAGCTGTTTCATGATGACATTATTTTCCCTATCGGAAAATATTGCAACTAAATTTGACGTTAGTATTTGCCAGCATTTGTTTTGATTTATCAAATCATGTTATAAATTTTAAAATATCTTTATTTGTAAGTCAAATACTTATAACATAAAAAACACCTGTTTATGTATGACACTAGCAATGTTTTAGGTATTATCATAGCCCCACAGCTTGTACTTTATTGTATAGACTGTACCGGTTTGCTCTGTGGACTGTACTGACGTTTTGCACACTGTGTCTGTGTGAAGTGGTGTGCGTGACTGATATACCCTCGAATTTTTGTATTGTTTTCATCTACAAGAAAGTTTCAATCTGATTCGCTATTCCCTCTAAAACAATACTTTTTTGAATAAAACATACCTATGTTAGTTGCCAAAATTAAGGAAACGGTTACGAACCGTACCCTGCCTGCTGCCTGGCAAAGCTTCGAAAATTTTCGAAAACTAAAATAGCAGCAACCAGCAAATGCTATATCCTGTGTCCTTGTATTCGTTTTGACCTAAAATATTATGTTTGTAATAGTTATAGTTTATAGTAGGTAATAATAAAAGCGTAGAATGTAGAATTAATAGTATTTAATATCTCCCATATAACTTTATTATGACCAGATAATCCCAGAAATATTAGTTTTTCTTAATGTATGTTGTATGTAGAGTTGTGAAAATCGTTGATTAAACTGTATTTACATTATTACACATTTTTCAAGAGTTTGTTGTGTAGGTATATTTTTCCTATAAGCGTGTGCTTTTAAACCGAGTTAGCAGAAATTTAAATTCTATGACATAACATATTTTATAACGACATTATGTTATCGATAACCAATACTTGAAAGTTTTTCTGAAATTAATGGATCTTCGCGGTAAATTTTTTTTAGAAAAAAAAATATATAAAAATTCAAATTTTTTTCACTTAAAAAAATAATGTAACAAGTAACTTAACAAAGCTTATAACTACATTAAGTAACTATATCAAAATATGATATTGATATTAAACGTTATTGAAGTAAACAGTTTCTAAATATAAATATAAATAGTTGTTATTTCTACAGAAATGTACATTTAAAAATTAGAAATAACGTATAAACGTGCTTATTTTAGTATTTAGTTTAGTTTAAATTATTCTTATTATGTTTTAATAGTTTTTTCATTTTTCAACCCAACTGATTCCGATGATGTTCACTTGGAGAACCCTGCCCCTTAATTTAGCGATTTTTCAACAAATTTTTAAATTAAGAATCAAGACATTAAGAATCAAGACATTGACCCATTTATAAATACCCCGTATATTTCATGCTTGCTTATTTATTACTAGGTTAACAGTATAAAATAATTTGATTTTACCAGTTTGTTTTTTAAATAACGCTCTTCAGGTACTGGCATTAAATTTGTAAGTGGTGGCCCTTAAGGTAGAAAATCCGTCGGTCATAAGCGTGCGTGATTTCGGTGTGAGGTGAGGCCGAAGCAGTCAAATAATCAGAAATAAATCATTAAAAATCGTAGATTTTGATGAAAAATAACAAATCATAGGTGTCCAATTAAATAAAAAATATAATTGAAATTTAAGTTTACACTGAAATGCAGTAGTAGTACGTCAAAAACATAATTTTTCTTGAGACTGGAACCTTTTGCATGCGATTTCTCAACCATTATTGCGGTGACCCATATTTTTTATTTTTCTAATAAATACCTCAAATATCAAAGAATAACATATTCGTTTTCCAAATATGTGTTGGGTTGTTATGATATAAAATTTTCTAATCGTTTAGTAAATCTACTGGTAACCTCCATATACGCAATGTATTTTAGCGCGTTTTTGTGTCAACTTTAAATTCAATTATCTTCGTTATTTCAACGGTTACCTATAAATTTTAATTTTTATTCAAATTCTACGACTTGTAATGAATGCTGTATATTAATTTAAGTCATATTTTGGGTTGTCACTACCCATGGATTTACTACCTTAATAGCCCAAAATGTGTTCTATATATTTAAATATGAAAGAAATTTTGGGCCACTTTGGGTAAATCTAACGTGAAACTGGTTTTACCCATTTGTTATTGTAAAAACTCTCGGCAGGTAATGGCCCAAAATTTAAAAGTAGTGGCCCTTGATAGCCCAAAATGTATTCTTTATGTCAATATAGGAAAGAAATTTTGGGCCCTTTTGGGTAAAGGATTGTGAAGCTGGATTTACCCACCTTTTTTTTAAATAACTCATTTTTGGAGACGGCCCAAAATTTAAAAAGGGCGGCCCTTAATGGCCCTTAATTAGTCCGAATTGATGATAATATTCTGGATGATGTATGACGTGAGGGTATCGTCAACTTCACGCACCTGCGAGCGTTTAGAGGAAAGGGGAAAGCGTCAGTTGATGTTTCGTGCCTAACTTCTCTCTTTACAGCTACTACTTCTGTAGTACTGTAGTTGATTAGTTTTAAAATACGTATTATTATTATTTGTACTAAAAATACTAAATTATATATTTTTTGTTCTAACCTTTCGTAAATTTTTTTAAAAGAGCCCTTCCTCAAAAAAAAAGTTCTGGATACAGGCCTGATAAAGAAACATTATAATAAAACTCCTCCCCTCCATTTCCTAAAATTTCGAAGCCCCCTCCGAGACTAAATCCTGGCTACGGGCCTGGTTGAGACTATTACTAGAGTTCATGCCAAATAGAAATGGGAATGTCAATCATTCCTCACGCATCTTCTGTCTCACACCAGCAGCGTACAAAGAAATAGCATTGGCCCATTCAAGTAAGGAGGGTGGAGCAAACGCAAATGCGTCTTCTGCGCATCGGATCTTATTCCCATTTCTATTTGGCATGAACTCTAGTAACATTCCCAGTATGCCAATTGATACTAGACGTTGTAAACATATTATGCGTTTATTTGGCAGATCCTAACTTTGCTATTCCGGGATCTATTGATATTTTATTGTCAGCAGATGTATTGGCCAACAGTTTGATAAATGGTCATGTCCATGGTAGAGTGGGCAGACCTACTGCCTTTAATACTATTTTTGGTTATGTAGTACTAGGGAAAATACCTAGTTTTGTTCAAAGACCTACAACTGGTACGTCTTTTCGTCTTTCATTGAATGAAAATAATAGTAAATTGGTTACTAAATGTTGGGAACTGGAAAATGTTCCAACAGACGTTAAAACTCCGCCTAGTGAAGATCTCAAAGCTGAAGAGATCTATGTAAACTCGGTTAAACGGAATGCACAAAGTAGGGATTGTGTTGCTCTGCCGTTTAAAAGTTTCCCACCGCCATTAGGGGAATCTTGTCATACAGCCAAAGTGCGTTTGAATTCACTTATGGCACGTCAAAATAAAAACCCTGAATTAACGCGTCAATATCAGGAGTTTTTAAATGATTATGAACAACAGGGTCTTATGAAGGAAGTCCCTCGTAATCATGATAATGAGGAAACAAATAAGTCTTATTATATTCCTCACCATGGGGTGCTAAAATCAGATAGCACTGTCACTGCGTCAAGAATAGTGTTTGACACATCTAAAGAAACGCCAAACGGTATTTCTTTAAACGACACGCTTTTTGTTGGTCCTCCCTTACAACGGGATATATTTTCCTTGTTATTAAATATTCGCTTTCCACGCATTTTAATTTCGGCAGAAATTCGTCAGATGTATCGTCAAATTGAAGTGTCAGACGAACATCGTGCCTATCAAATGATCTTGTGGCGCTCCAGTGATGATGTGTTGCGAAGTTATCAGTTGAATACGGTGACATATGGGTTGAATTGTGCTCCATATTTAGCTATTCGCACTATTGAACAATTGGCTCCAGACGAGAAAGAAAGGTTTCCTCTTGCGGCGCAAGTTTTAATGTCCAATGTCTATATGGATGATGTTGTTACTGGAGCAGACGATCTGGAAACAGCGTGAAAAACTCGCAATGAATTGTTGAATATTTTTGAAGCGGGTTGTTTTGAAATACGTAAATGGGCGAGTAATGAACAATCGTTATTAGCTGATCTGCCTTTAGATATGCGACGTATCTCAGATCTTGACTTTGCACAAGATTGTCAAGTCAAGTTATTAGGAATAAAATGGTCATCATCATTTTGTGTATATGTTTAATTTAGAGAAACATGAGTGCACCAAACGTAATATTTTGTCGTGTGTTGCCAAAATATTTTATTTCATCCTGTGTCAAATTCAAATACTTTACGTCAACAGTTTGAGTCCGGGAAAACGCAAATAACGGCCTTTGTCCGGTAAAGTGTTGGTATAGAAATTAATCAACGCAATAACAATTAAACAATCGCCAAATTGCAGTTGTTAATTATGTTTCGAAAATGTTACTAGATTTGGAGCATTAGGTAAATTATTTTGAAATTAATATTACTGTTTCTTTAAAACGGAATTTGACACAGGATGAAATAAAATACATAATGACATTCGTCAGTGAATTCTTTTAAGAATACTCGTTTCGAGTTTCAAGACTCGGCTCCTTCGTCGCCTCGTCTTCAAACGTCTCACTCGTACTGTTAAATATGAATTCCCGGACTTGTAACGTTAATTACTATGATCCGTTAGGACTTTTAGCTCCTATTGTAATGACGTTAAAATGTCTCATTCAACGTCTTTGGCTTTGTAAAGTAGGCTGGGACGAATGTCCGTCTACTGCTTTGGTACAGGAATGGTTAGAATTCCAAGATAATTTGTCACAATTGTCAAAAGTTCGTGTTCCTCGGTTTGTGAGAACTAAGCATAATCTTGATTTGATTGGATTCTGTGATGCTTCGAACAAAGGATTTTGTGCAGTAATTTACGTTCGTACTTCAACTGCAGAAGTACATTTGTTATGCGCTAAGACAAAACTAGCGCCATTAAAAACCTATTGCACGGTTGGAGCTTTGTGCTTGTGTATTTTTTGGCACAGTTGGTAGAAACTGTGATTAAAGCTGGAGAATTAGAAATCAATTCAATTATTGGTTTCACTGACTCTATGGTGGCTCTGGCATGGTTGGCACAACAACCACATATTTGGAAAACGTTTATTGCAAATAGAGTCGCTATTGTGCAAGAGATTCTTCCGAGCGAAAATTGGGCTCATGTCCCAACAAACTACAATGCAGCGGATCCTGGTTCAAGAGGGATGTTGCCTATGGAACTTGTTACATGCGACTTAGGGTTTCGTGGACCTGAGTGGTTACGAAACAGTAAAGATACTTGGCCAATAAGTCGTTCTGTGAATGTAACAGATTCGATTTCAAGTATGATTTCCAGTGAAGAGAAATCAAAGTGCTTGTTGACAAAACCAATTGACAAGTTTGCTCTTTTTGAATAGTGTTCTTCGTGGAATAAACTGCTACGTTCCACAGCGTACGTATTACGCTTTATTAATAATTGTCGGAAATCAAGCACCGACAATAAAGAGAAAGGTTGTTTAACAATTCTCGAGCTGCGTAGCGCGCAGACAAAAATTGTTCTTCTGCTTCAAAAGGAAGCATTTACAGAGGAAATAGTTCTGATTCAACAGAACAAACCTTGCCGTAAGGCCATTCAGTCGCTTTCGCCATTCCTCGATTCAGAGGGTGTATTACGTGTTGGTGGGCGGCTGCGACATTCTAGTGTGGAGGTAAAACAGAAATTCCCAATTTTACTCCCATGTAAACATAAAGTTACTTTTATGTTTGTGAGGCACATGCATCAATCTTATATGCACTTACCGCCTCAAGCGCTACGTTTATTGATAAGTCATCATTTTTGGATCTTATCAGCAAGAAGAACTATTCGTTCAGTTCTTAGTAAATGTGTCACTTGTGTTAAATGTGACTCGATAACTTGCCAATTAGTGATGGCAAGTTTACCCAAGACCAGGTTTGCCAGAGCAGGATCTGGCCTGGTGGAGGTCCAAAGACCTTTAGTCAAATTGTGTCCCTTACCAAGTAGTTACAGGTTAGGGGAAAATGAGACATTTTGGTGGGCGGAAATGTTTAGAATAGAAGCCCCCAAAGCATTCTTGCGCGCAAGCCGCTGTCCGCTGTGGAATGCGGCAGGCTTGGCGTTGTCTAGTGACCGCTTCGCTGGCCGAGCCTAGCCTATATTGTTACGTCAGACCACCCAGAGTTGTTGTTGATGCGCGCTCCGAGCGCGCCAAAACATTCAGTCGTTCAGTGCTCATTGTCGCTAACAGACGTTTTGCATTTTGGCTTGCGTTTGTATAGTATTTCGTTGGTAAAAGACTGTTAAATATATAAGATTTAACAGTCTGTTGTACACATCATTGTTATTTGGTGTTTGGTGCTAGTTAACTGTTGGTTAAAACAGTAAGTAAAGTAGTCAGTGTTCGAGTGATAGTCGTCGCGGTTACTTCGCATCGCAATTAGGCTTGCGTTTGTACAGTATTTCTTTGTTTATTTGGTTTAAAGACTGTTAAATATAAGATTTAACAGTCTGTAAAAAAAAACATCATCGTATTTTGATTTTTGATGTTTGGTTTTTGTTATCTGTTGGTTAACGTTTGCGAAACTGTTGGTTAGCAAATTGTTTATTGTTCAAGTACGCATCAGTGTTACTTGATGTTTGGTTTTGAGTACTATTTGTGTTTTGGTTATAATATTGTTCAGTTCAAACGCCAGGGGCGTACTGAGTTATTATTTTTTTGTATTATTTGGTAAAATATCATTGTTTTGGTAAACAGTATTATTTATATTATTGGTTTTCTCGTGTTAGGAATATATTAGCAATTAGGGTATGTTCTCGTTTAGCTAAGTTCATTGTTATTTGGTTGAATTAGTGCTAATATATATTATTGTTCTTTTCTATCAGGATTAGTTCGCGTTTTTGTGTTGTGGAATCACATTGATAAGTTAGGGCTTGTTCTCGTTTAGCTGAAATCATTCGATATTGGTGATTTAGGGTCAATGTGATTCATTTAATGTTTATTCCATAATATTTTTTTTTTTTATTATTATATTATATATTTACAATCTGTTAAAAATAACAATAAGTAAATTGTATAAAATTATAATATTAACAGGAGAAAGGTTAACGTCCATTGACGTTTCCTTTATTGTGTACATAAAGTTTTGGAGAAATAATATTATTAGTTTCTGATTATTTTACTAAAATCTGTACGGTAGGTCAAGTGGACTATGTCGTTTTAGTCTATAGCTCTCTAGGCTATTATCCAGTAAGTTCACTGCTGCATAATTCGGATGATTTTCCAGGCGCTTCATGTATTTTTCGCTGAAGTTTTTGATTTCTTCCTTCACTGTTTTCATTTTTAAATCGTTGTATATAGTGGTATTTTTTACGTACCACGGGGCGTTGACTATTGTTCTCAAGGTTTTGGCTTCGAATCTCTGGATTATATTTATATTTGAATTACTTGCGGTTCCCCATAATTTGATACCGTATGTCCATATTGGTTTTAATATTATTTTATATAGGAGGAGTTTATTTATTTATTTATATTTATTTATTTATTTATATAGGAGGAGTTAATTGATAGTATTGAATTTCGCCCGATCATCCAGTATATTTTTTAAACTTTAAGTTGAGTTGTTTTTTCTTTGCTTTAAGGACACGTTTCAAAAGTAGAGACAATTGCTACATATCGGTCATACTTATGAACTACGTTGCTATATTTAAAATATTCTCAATAGAGGGCTATACAATCGTGTTCTGAAGTTTGTGTCTGTTTACTATGACGAATATTCTCCCTAATTTTTGATGAACTCATCGGTGACGGGACGCAGGAGAAAATCAAGATCCTCGATAAATTTAAGCTTTCCTTCATTTAATATTGATTAGTCATTTTTATATCTTAATCTGGTTTTCATAGTACACATAAAACAAAATAAAATGAGCATTTTTATTATTATTTAATTAATTTTTTTTGTTTTTTAAATAAATTTTTTATAATTTTTTTTCTGTAGTTCTGTATATTTAACAAATGTTAAGTATACACATAAACAATTATTTCGAAACAATTGAAAACGTTTACAAATTTCTCTCATCATTACATTTTTATGTACCTACTTAAACCTATGTGTATTTGTAAAAAATCTGACGTGGACACCACATGACTTCCTTGTACGCCTTGTGTGTTCATACTTTTCTTAATAACTAAAATGTAAAATAATATTAAAAATTCTTTTAACTTATTATACTAATACTCACAAATATATTTTAGTCATTTGATTTAAACTGCAGAAGAAGATATAAAGCATATTTTACTATTGTCACTGTCATGTCATAATCATTTAAATTTTACGTAGTAACAAATGTTAATCGATCATGGACTACAAGATACCGAAATACTATAAATTATAAATATATACTTTAATTATTTTTAAATGATAGCAGATACAAAAATATTTATAAAATACCGATTGTAGGTAATAATCACATAATCTTTCATTTAAAATAAAAAAAATTGTAAACGTACAGACGTCACGTCGAAACTAGTCATAATGGATTCAGAAAAGGTCAAAACGGATATTTCCGTCAAAATCTGAGAACCGAAATTTTTCGCGATTACAATACTTCCTTACTTCGTACAAGGAAGTAAAAACAGAAATTATATACAAGTATTCGTTTGGACTGGAGAACTAAATAAGTTATATAAAATTTAACATTTATTATTATATTGAGGCATAAATTACCAAATTTCTTAGAATTTTTTTTATTGTCGAGATTCGAGAATATTTTCCTGGAATCAATTTTGCTGGAGATTAGACAAATTTTTCTGAAACATTGTTGTGTGGCGATCAATTGTTAAAAATATTTTCAATAGGAATTATTTTTGTTAGATTTGATTGCAATATCAGATGTTTCTAAATAATTCTAAGAAACTTCAAAATCAAAATTGAAATTGAATTATCATTAGCAGATGTAAGAAAAATGAAATATTTTAGTCCCTCCTTCGTTTTAGTTATAGAGTAGTTATTGTTAATTTAGTGTAAAACTAGCATCAGGACCCGTTACGCGGCTCTAACACTAGGTCCCGCTACCGCGGGACAAAGGAAATGCGCCCCGCTTCGCGAGGCTCAAACTCCGCGCACCCTGAATTTGGGAGGATTCGGCACTTCGTGCATCAATAATTGTAACATTTAGACTCTACCGAAATAAATTGTAATCTTTTCGTATGATGAAATTATAATTAATTAATTACAACTTCAAATTATTCATCTTTCTTCTTCAATATAAATTTTAGTTAAGCCATTACAATTTTAGAATAGAATAAGATAATATGTGTAATAAAATAAATATCCTGGTTATCCAACTATAAACAAAAGACGTCATTTTGAACAACATAGTACATCAGTTCCCATCAAGAACTTTAATATGATATTAAACTCAATATGATTAAAACATTTTTTTATATAAACAAATTGCAATCGCCGGCAATAATTTTAAATAAATTTATTAATTAGCCCTCGCCCTCACCTAGCTCTCTAATTAGATGTCAAACTCGATATAGTTCTATTATTTTTTCGATTAAAATAAATGCCGATCGTCGGTCACCATTTTCAATAATTTAATTATTGAGCCCTTATCTAGCCTTTAATTTGATATTAAACTTGATATGATTTTATAATTTTTTTATTAAAAACAAATGCCAATCGTCGAACACCGCTTTAAATATTTTTATTTTAATTAGCCCTCATTTGGCTCATTAATTTGATGTCAAACTCGATATCATTTTATAATGTTTTCGATAAAAACAAATATAAATCATCGGCCATTATTTTAAATAATATGATTTATCTAGCCCTTTAACTTCATATCAAACCAGTGTTGTGACAGATCATTTTAAAATTGATCTAGATCAAGATCTTCTAGTTTAATATGATCTAGATCAGATCTTAGATCAATTTTTACGATAGGATCTTTTTTTTAGATCAGATCAGAAATTAGTGATCTTTTTTTCTTTAGATCGTAAAAAGATCAATATTAGACAAAATATTTAGGTAATTGTTGTATTACATTAGGTACATAAAAAAGAAGAAAATACGTAGTATTCAAGCGATTTAATCTACAGTTTAAAATTAAAACATATTAAAAATATTAAACTCGTACTTTTGCTAAATATTCAATTTCATGCTTTAACTTGCATATAGCGTAGAAAAATCTAAAAATATAATCTTATTTTAAGATCGTAGATCATATTTATTTGATCTAGATCAAACTCAAGATCCTTAAATATAAGATGATCTAGATCAGACCAAAGGTCACGTAACTTGAGCTAGATCGGTGATCTAGATCAGTCACAACACTGTATCAAACACGATTATGATTCTATAATTTTTTCGATAAAAACAAATTCGGAACGCGTGCCGCAATTTTTAACAACTTTCTAGCCCTTAAATTTACTTTTAAAAAACAAAAGCCTGAATAGCCGACCTCTATTTTGAACAATTTTGTACATCAGTCCTAATCAAGACCTTTGATTTCTTTTCTTAGAATGAATATAAGATTTCGTGAAAATATAGTATAACTAATGTAGAAAATATAGTAGTTATCGGTTATCCAGCTCGGTTCAAATCAAATGTGTCATTGTAACTGTCTGTTGGGTAGAAAGTCGAAAACTATATTACCGATATTTAGTGACAATTAAGTTATTTCGACTGAGCTGCCATCTCTATGGTAAAGGATGAACTATTTTCGACTACTTTGCTACTCATATCTACTCAATTTGAATAAATTTTAATAGCCATTTTTGAGAAAACTACTGTAACAATTAAGATAAACATTGCAGATGTGTGAATATTAGAGCAAATATTGTTTCCTGAGAGTAATTTTGTATTGATATAGGGCATAATATTGAATAAAAATATTGTTTTAATGTTTATAGTAAACAATATTGGAACAAAAAATATTTCAGGAAACAGAAAAAAAAATATAAATTTCAATAATGTTTTGTTTGCCTAGATATTTTGACCAGGAGCGGAGAAAATGGCTATTAAAAATTGATATATTTTTATGCAACCTGCAAAACATCTGTAACGCACCCTTAATGTGTTTTACCCATGTTAGTCGCCTATCGAGGTGCATTCCCAAATACTTAACTACATCGACTTGAGGCAGTAGCTGGTTGTTTAATAAAACGGCTGGGCAAGTAAATTTTCGGTTTGTAAATGTGATGTGCGCTGATTTGATTGTATTTGCTTTAATTTTCCATTTTGTAAGCCATTTTTCTATTTCAGTTAGATGTTCTTGCAAAAGATTCGAAGCTGTTTCTGGGTCTTCGTGTGATGCTAGCACTGCAGTGTCGTCAGCAAATGTTGCAGTTGTAACGAGTGGTGATGTTGGTAGGTCAGCTGTGTAGAGAAGATATAAAATTGGTCCTAACACACTACCTTGGGGAACTCCTGCTTGGATGGGAATTAAGTTTGAATATTCGTCTCTGGATTTAACTTGAAAAAATCTCTCACTGAGGTAGGATTTTAGAAGTTGGTAAAAGGTATTAGGCAATTTTTTTTTGATTTTGTATAAAAGGCCTTCATGCCACACCTTGTCGAATGCTTGTGTAATGTCTAAGAATGCTGCAGAGCAGTATCGTTTCTCCTCTAAGTCGCTGCTAATTTTATTTACAACACGATGAATTTGTTCAGTTGTGGCGTGTTTTTTTCTAAATCCAAACTGATATTGTGGAATTAAGTTTTCCTTATCCAGTATTGGTCTTAGTCTTTCTAGAAGAATTTTTTCGAATACCTTCGATAATATTGGAAGTAGACTGATGGGTCGATATGAAGTGACTTCTTCCGGTGGTTTTCCTGGTTTCTGTATAAGGATTATTTGCGCAATTTTCCATTGGGACGGGTAGTAGTTAATTCTTATTATTGCATTAAATATGAAATTTAGAAATTTTATTGCTTTTTCTGGTAGCTCCTTAAGGATTCTGCCAGTAATAAGGTCGTAACCTGGTGCCTTTTTTGCTTGTAAACTTCTAATAGTTTCTTCAATTTCAAAGGTGTAAATTTTTTCAATAGGAAGTGACATTTGATCAGGAGTATCTACAAATTGTTTTACTTCTAGTTCTTCTGGAGTGTTATTGTTTATAGGGAAAGGTTTGAATACGTCGGTTAAGTGTTTAGAAAATGTTTTGCATTTGTCTTCATCGCTTCTTGCCCAGCTATTATCTTGATTTCTTATTGGCGGGATTTTTTGAACTGGCCGTTTTAAGTGCTTCGTTGCCTTCCATAGAGAATAATCTGTATCTTGAGTATTCGTCAAATTGCTGAGGTATTCCTGAACATTGTTGTTTCTCCACTCGTTTAGCATATTTTTTAATTCCCTTTCTGCTCGGTTGAGTCTGGTTTTGTCTTGTGGATTGCGGGTTTGCTGCCATTTTCTTCGAATACGTCGCTTATCATTAATAGCTTCTTTTATTGTGTTCGGTGTAAATGTTTTGTTACTTTTACTGTCTAAAGTTGGTGTTGATGCCCAAGCTGCCTGTTGTATAGCTTGGTTTAGGTGTTCTATTCCATCATCAATATCTCTTTGATGTTTAAGCGGTAGGTTAAGATTTATTTTTTCATTAATCTGTTCCCTAAAATAGTCCCAGTCAGTCTTATGGTTATGAAGTGTTGGTGGCTTTGTTCTGATAATTGCGTTGGCGCTAAGTTCTAGGAGGACTGGCGTGTGATCTGAGGATAAGTCAAAGTTTGCTTTGACTTGTAGGTTGTTTGGTTGTATATTTTTTGTTATATAGAAGTCCAATAGATCTGGTATTTTGCTGGGGTCGGTGGGCCAGTAAGTCGGTTGTCCTGTTGACTGAAATGAGAGGTTGTGGCTTTGTATTGTTTTTAATAGTTCTCGTCCGCGTGTTGTAATTAGTCGAGATCCCCACGTAGTGTGTTTGCAATTGTAATCACCGCCTAAAATATATTTATTACCGAGGGTACTTAGAAACTGTTCGATGTGATACTGTTTGATATTATGTTTCGGAGGGCAATAGATTGCAGACAATGTGATTGGGCCTGCCATTTCTTCGATTAGTATTGTAGTTGCTTGTAAATGGTCCATTGTGTATTTAGGAAGCAAATAATGTTTCAAGTTGTTTCTTATGATGATTGCTGTGCCTCCGTGTGCGGTACCATCGGGATGTTGAGTATCGTATATTGTATACTGTGATATTTTTAGATAAGTTTTATTGGTGAAATGGGTTTCTGAGATTAGCATTATATCTATGTTATGTTCTAAAAGAAACAATTTTAACTCTTGGCTATGATTAGCCAAGCCATTGGCGTTCCATAATGCTATTATCATATTATGGAAGTTTAGAGATTAGCGTTGTAAGTAAGTTAAGAATGGTATCCATTCTTCCCATGAGTTGTAGCATCATCTCTTCTAGTTTATGTGTTGGCTGGACAGTTGGATTTAATGGGGACTGCTGCTGTTTTGTGATTTGTGAATAGGTGATATCTGGATTTCTCTCCTGATATTTTGTTATATTTTCTTCTGGCTTGGTTCTTTCTCTTGGTTTAGGGTATTTTCTTTGGTATATTTCTTTATAAACGATGCATCCTTTATAATTTGCTGGGTGATTACCGTTACATAATACGCATTTTACGGGAGTATTTTCATCTTTCTCGCAGTTTTTAGTCATATGATTCCCACTGCATTTGATACAACGTTCTTGTCTGCTGCAGTAGGTCTTAGTATGTCCGTATCTCTGGCATCTAGCACATTGTGGAATCTCTTTTTTTGGTCTTGGTGGTTCGATGGTAACTTTTGTATACTGCAGATACTGGATGTCGTATATTGATTTATTGTTTGTATTTTGTTCTAACTCAACTATGAATATTGGTAGAGGATACTTTCCGATTCTATGTTTTATGTTGTGTATGTTTGTTACTTTGTGTCCTTTTGATTCTATTTCTTTTTTTAATTCGTCGATGTCTGTAGTGTGATGAATATTTTTAATAAATACGCGGTAGGAGCGTTTTTCTTTAATTTGGTATGTATGGAATTGAGCTTCATTTTTTGTTAGACTGTCAATAATTTTCCTGTAGCTTTCAATGTTGTTAGGTTGAATTTTTATTTGGTTGTTTCCTATGGTTTTTAAAAAGTAGTTATCTTTTGTTTCTTTATCCAGAATTTCTTTTAGTGGTTTAATGTTTTGCACATTCGGTACAAATATGGGTGGAGGTTTAGGAGTTTTTGTATCTTTTTCCATATCCTCTTCATCTTCAGTAACTGTGTTGAGAGTTTGGAAGCGATTTTGAGTAAGTATTTGTTGAGTCGCCTGGGTTGTTGTAGCGGTTCTTGGTTTTACTCTTCTTAATTCCTCTAATTCTGGGTTATCTCTCTTAGTTTTTTTGGTGTAGTTAACTTGTTGCCATGCAGCTATAATTCTAGCTTGAGATGATCTCATTTTTTTGCAAGCACTTTGGCCAGAGGCCTAGGTGCTTGCTCTGCACTGCACTGCACTTCTCACTTTATTTTATTTTATTTTGTCTGTTTTAATTTGAATTATGTGGTTGGAATTCAATTTTGTTGTTGTTATTTAGAATTAAATTAAGATTATACAATCGCTTAGGAGCTCTGTGGTTACACGTCCGTTCACTACCAGTGTCGGAAGCCGAATGCCATAATAATTTGTGTTTGGTTTATTGATATTTTGAATTGTTTTGGTATATATTATTGAAAGTGTAGACTTTGTAGTGTGTACTTTAAAGTTGGTTATTTACATTGTTGGTTTTGAGTAAACATATTGGTTTTTGGTAACAAATAAGTCTTGTGTAAGCTTATTTTTGGTTAAAATACAGATAGTCGGGGAGCTGGTGACCTTTTTGATGTTGTCATTTGACCAAAGCTAAAAACATGTTTTTTCAATAATACTCACCTCCCTTTATAGTGATCTGCGAGTCTGCCAAGCTTTCGACGTTGCAAACCTTGGCGATAAGGGTTGAAAGGTCGCAAAATAATTTTGCAAATGTATCATTTGACCAAACTTGAAATCTACTCAGAAAGCTAGTTTTGTATCCAAGAAGTGCTAAAAACCGAGTCTGCCATCAAAATCTTATAAACAAATACGTCTGCCAAATTTTTATACATTGCAAAAAAAATTTGAAAATGTATCATTTGACCAAAGCTGAGATTGCACACACAGGTTACTTATCATCTAAAGAAGTGGAAAAAATAAGTCTGCCATGTTTTTGACATTGCTAAAGCCGTCTGCCAAGCCTATTTTGGTCCGGCGGCTCGACTACTTTACAGCGGCGTCCCGCTTGTAACTTTGAAACTAATGGAGCAATCGGAATGCCCCAATGAAATGATTTGTAGAGAATTGAAATATCTACAAAATGAGAGGTCGAACGTCTCAATCGGATAATTAGGCCCTGAAAAATTTAGAAAAAACCGTAAAATTAGGCGTTTTTTTCCAAAAATTCATAGCTCCGTCATTTTTTGAGCTGGAGCGCTAAAATTTTGACAGCAAGTAGGGATTATAATGATCTTTATATGTGCCAAAGGTAGGTGCTGTCGGATTATTAGTTTTCGCGAAATCGCGATTCAAAGTTTGCAGTGCGCTTTTTTCCGGCAGGCCTGTATGCGTTAAGGCTTGGTTTTTAAAGACATAGTATCGCGAAGTTCGCTGACGAAGTTCGTTAACGATGTTCGTCAGCGAACATCGCCAATATCAAAACAATAGATTTTATATGTAGGTGTTTTTTTTAAACTTCGCGCCAACGAACTTCGCTGTTATTCCGTCAGATTTCGTTGGCGATGTTCGCTTGAATCAAACTACACTTGATTAGAACGAACTCAGTTCAGGTCGTCGAAGTTAAATGTACATGTTCGTTTGACAGTTTGTTGAAAATTATAAAAATAATGGCAAACCGATCTTACAATCACCTAAAATTTTCAAATGAGGAGGAAGAACTATTAATTAATTTAATGAAAAGTCATCCATTATTGTTTTGTGTATCAAAGAAGAATTTTAAAGTTTTCCTGATAGTCCAGTCAGGAGAGGTTTTGACTGAAGACTAATACATAACCAAATGAAATTTGGCATGTGAGTAGTTAAGAACATACAGAAACAAAACAAAAATTCGCTCCACCTCGGTATGCTCCGCTTCCCACAAAATTTTCAGTTGAAACTCAAAATTTTCTTGTAACGCATTTTCCTCGAAAACTATCAAAGATTTTGGAAAACTGTTTTGACAGGATGAAAGCTGAGGAAATTTGCTATCAAAATGGTCTTTGAAAATTTTTCATAAGTAGCACCGTGTAGGCACCAGCCATTTAATATTCGAATGACTTGAGAATTTTCTGTATAGTAGGCGCTACATTGCGAATGACGTAATAAATTCGCCGCTACAGAATGAATGTGGTATAACTTCGTTAAAGAACATCATTTTGTAAAGATAAAAATTGCATTTTATTCGTCGAGGCTTCCACTTTCAATTGCACTAATAACATTTGAATTTCCGACTCCGTTTATACCGAGAAACTTGCTTTTTAAAGAATCATAACTCAGTATTAGAAGACGTGCAAAGAATTCTCAATATTTTCAATATCTATGAATGAAATTGTAAACTCGTAGAGGATTATCTTCATCAAATCATCCCCAATCACATGCAACTATTTGGAGGGTTGTGTGTTGTACGTCCGAAAAAAAAACTTGTTTTTGCTATCTCATAGATTTCTTTATTTATCACGGGCACGAGCATTTTTGAAAATAGACCACATCTGTTACATGTACGTAGTAGTACAATTGATGAAACAAATTACAGAATCTTGTTGATTAGGATTTGTACTTAACGATAAGCTCATTAAAAATCAGATGTTTTCCTAAAAAAAGATCATAACCTATAAATAAAGAAGGTAGCGAAAACCAGTTTTCTTTTCGGACGTACAACACATAACCCTCCAAATATTTGCATGTGATTGGGGATGATTTGGTGAAGATAATCCTCAACGAGTTTACAATTTCATTCATAGATATTGAAAATATTGAGAATTCTTTAATACTGAGTTATGATTCTTTAAAAAGCAAGTTTCTCGGTATAAACGGGGTCGGAAATTCAAATGTTATTAGTGCAATTGAAAGTGGAAGCCTCGACGAATAAAATGCAATTTTTATCTTTACAAAATGATGTTCTTTAACGAAGTTATACCACATTCATTCTGTAGCGGCGAATTTATTACGTCTTTCGCAATGTAGCGCCTACTATACAGAAAATTCTCAAGTCATTCGAATATTAAATGGCTGGTGCCTACACGGTGCTACTTATGAAAAATTTTCAAAGACCATTTTGATAGGAAATTTCCTCAGCTTTCATCCTGTCAAAACAGTTTTCCAAAATCTTTGATAGTTTTCGAGGAAAATGCGTTACAAGAAAATTTTGAGTTTCAACTGAAAATTTTTGTGGGAAGCGGAGCATACCGAGGTGGAGCGAATTTTTTTTTTGTTTCTGTATGTTCTTAACTACTCACATGCCAAATTTCATTTGGTTATGTATTAGTATTGGGTTTCAGTTAATTTTTTACTCTCCTGACTGGACTATGATATCATTTTTAATTAAGTTAAGAACTTCGTAAAATAAATACTGAAAGAGATAAATTGAAGGGTCCAATATAATTTCAGTAGGTGTAGGAAGGTCTTAGGACCCCTTTATTATGTGGACATCTTTATTATTTGTTAAAAGTATAAAAACATGGAACGTTTCGGGTGCAACAAAATTTTGAATCGTTACCCAGAAGATGCCTTGTTACTAATATGTTGTAAGATCCTTCTTTACTTCTACATTTGAACATAAAATTAGTGTCTTCATTTTCTAACAGTTGTAACAATATTAAATCTTTTTTTTTTAAAATAAAAATCTAAGACCCAAAATCAAATTTTGACGTTACTGAATATTTTTTCGCTGTATTTGTTTATGTTTAAACAAACCACTCTCACTGCGAACATCGCTGACAGAAAATCGTCGCAAATTTCGTTAACGAACTTCGTCAGCGGACTTCGCGATACTATGTCCTTAAAAACCAAGCCTTACCGTAAGTCCGATAATAATTTCCAAAAAAGTTTTGAAAAGTTGACATCGTGCACTATAAAACGTAGATTTCAGTTTTTCGATCAGATGCCTGGAAGCATGCTAAAAACACTCGTAAAGTTCGCAAAATAAAGCCCGGGCCGGGCCCGGGCTTTATTTCTTTTAAGTATAGTGGGCTTCGGGCCTAGCCGGGCCTACCATATCACGGGCTTGGGCCTAACCGGGCTTTCTATTTATTGTACTATGACGGACTTGGGCCGAGCCGGGCCTGTTATGCTCCGGGCTTGGGCCGAGTCGGGCTTGTTATGCTACGGGCTTGAACCGAGCTGGGTCTTTTATGCTGCGAGCATAGGCCGAGCCGAGCTTTTTAAATTAAAATCTTATTTCTAAGTTATATATTACAATAACTTCCTACAGTTACTAAACAAATTTGGAGAGCATTATACTAAAATTTGTATGATATGTAACACGATAACACGTACACAAACTAAATTTTAGAGGTTTAGTTAGACCGAGCCAAGTCAGGCCGGGCCGGGCCGGGCTTTAAAAAATCATGGGCCGACAGGGCTGAGCCGAGCCGGGCCGGGCCGAGCTTCAAAAAATCGTGGGCCGGGCTTCGAAAAACCATGGTCCGGGCAGGATCGGGCCTTAAAAAATCTCGGACCGGGTAGGGCCGGGCTTCGAAACATTATGGGCTGGGCAGGGCCGGGCTTTATTTTTATTTTAAAATATCAGACCGGGCTCCAAAATTACGGCCTGTGCAGTGCTCTAGCGTACATCCCTTGCCCATTCCCCTTACCTACCCTACGCGGGTCGTACTACCTGAGTGATGTGCTGTCTTACTACGGTGACATCTGTAGGTAAATAGCTCTAACCCATTAGGTAATGGTGGCGATGTGTTTTCATAGATGGTTTGAAATTCTGGTTTGTTCAAAAATTGGCCACGTTTTTTCATAGAGGGTTTTAAATGCAGTCTTAAAGGCACAATCCAAAGGCTCTGTTGACCAGTGCCCCGGTTTTGGAAAATATACTCGTACGTGTGCATAAATAATGTACTAAATATGTACCTTTTTGTAATGTTACACACAATTTTTGTAACCACAAAATAAGTGTATTTTTATTTTTTTTTAATTTGGAGTTACAAGTCCACATTTAAATCTCCAATATGATGAAATCGTAATTTAAACATTGTAAATTATTGTACTATTAATGTACCTTTTTGTACCACTGTTGATAATTTTTGTACCACTTAAATAATATATCATAAACTAAAAGGAAACTGCGGGTCCTAAGTACATGCCCTAACCCCAAACAATTATTTGAACCTTAAAACCGGTACCATCATATCAATTATATTTTGTACTGTAAAACTAAGCCCAAATAAATTTTTGTTTAATTTCCAAAATAACATATAAAACCTTTTCAAACAGTATTCAGAACAGTTTTATGTCAACAGCTGTCTACAAATTGTTTCAAAACGTTTTCTCACTACGTAAAAAATGCTACATTTACCAAAACGATATGCATTTAGTACTGTGTGATTTTAATATCCGTATAATTCGTACCGCATTAAAAATAGAAAATACTATTTTACTTAAGTGGTAGATTGGGTTTAAATGCCTTATTTCACTCGGCAAGTCTCGTCAAATAAATAACATTCTCTCCGACGCACTACAAGCGTCTACTTCGCACATTTATTAAAAATATCCCATACTTATTTTGTGACTGACATAAAGAGTAAAATAGATATTTTCGCATCTAAAAATAATTTCTTTTTAAAAGAATATACACATAGCACAATAATGCAATATATGCAAATGTATGCAATCCGCACACTAATAACTGACATAATCGATTTTTTTTATATCAAAAACTAGTAATTATTAAGAATATATAAATATACCAAGTTCATTGCATACATAATATCTAAGCCATATTCATTTATTTTTACTTCCTTGTACGAAGTAAGGAAGTATTGTAATCGCGAAAAATTTCGATTCTCAGATTTTGACGGAAATATCCGTTTTGACCTTTTCTGAATCCATTATGACTAGTTTCGACGTGACGTCTGTACGTACGGACGGACGTATGTGTGTCGCATAACTCAAATACGGTTAGACGTAGAAAGTTGAAATTTTGTATTTAGGACTGTTATAGCATCTAGTTGTGCACCTCCTATTTTTGGTTTCAGTCTACAAACCGGAAGTAGTACTTTTAAAAAATATTTCGATAAATATTTAATTTTAGACAATTTTTTTAATTTTAAATGAAAGATTATGTGATTATTACCTACAATCGGTATTTTATAAATATTTTTGTATCTGCTATCATTTAAGGAGGTACACTCGACATTTGAAATAATGAGAGAGTTTAATGAAACTTTGCAAAATTAATCAAAACATTGTAAAAATGTTACCTGAATTTTTTCATAATTTTTCACCACGTAGATTATCCAAAAATAAATATTAAAAAACTACATTTTACATGGCCTCTTATGGGACTACTTTTAAATCAACGTAAAAAGCATTTCAGGAAATGAGAGAAAATTCCAATTGCTTTTTTAAAACGTACATTAGTATCTCATAGACCAGATAAAAGTAATACAAGCATCATTTACCACGTAATTAACAAGATTTCTTAATCGAAAGACTGACGTTTATGTCTACTGGAGAATATTGGCGAGAACATAATATAGACGCGGCAACGTTAAAAAGCCCGAAATTTGAATTTAACCTGGAAAAAAACATTATCTATCTATAATCACAAGTTATTCACAAGAATGAAAGGTAATATGCACAAATGATAATAAATAATTCATACCCAACGATTTAAATGAAATTTCAAGTGCAGAATTCTCTTCATCTTCCATTTTTACTATCTGTCAGAACGTGAAAAATGACAGGTATAGCACAGCGTTGCCGTAGTTTACACTGGTATTTAGCCGAATGAAATCTTATAAAATATACAATTTTTAAATAACAAAAATTAATAATATTCTTAATTAATTAATTTTAATCTCATTTTATTAGAAAAAATTCAAATAGACTGCGTTTACATACAATTAAATTTTTTTTTTTTATTTTTTATAAGTTGGAACCCTGATATGAAATACATTGCGAGTATAGGAGATGCCCCTAACCCCCCACCACACGAGTGTACCTCCTTAAAAATAATTAAAGTATATATTTATAATTTATAGTATTTCGGTATCTTGTAGTCCATGATCGATTAACATTTGTTACTACGTAAAATTTAAATGATTATGACATGACAGTGACAGTGGTAGTGACAATAGTAAAATATCGTTTATATCTTCTTCTGCAGTTTAATCATGGAATACGTGCTCCACAAACTTGAAGACTCTTGGCCTAAAACAATAAATGAGGCATAGTATTATAACAAGAAACATTTTTATTACCCATTTATTTAATTTACCTTTTAAAAAAAATAAGCCAGCATAACGTTTTCATCAACATCCTTCACTAATTTATTTCTTCTCCATGCACTAAACGTAGTGTAACATTTGTTATACATATTTTTGGATTTGGCTGGAAGCAAACTAGAGAAGGCTTTCGTAGCTGTATGCAAAAACTCCTCTGCAGCAGCATCAGGCAGCAGAAAGTTAAATAGACGATGGTGGAACTACGTTATGTAGTGTATTTTCCACCTAATGCCTATGGCACACCGGTCGAGGAGCATCGAGGACCATCGAGTAACTCCTCGATGAAACGATAGAACGCACCCCGTCCTCGACGAAAAATAGGGGCGCCGCTATTTTCGTCGAGTTGTTCCTCGATGAGACGAATGTATCTCATTTCAGACTTATCTTTTGTATTTGATTTCGCGCAAAACTTTGATGTATTTGTCACCGAGTAAATAGAAATCCATCGTGGACGGGTGCGTTCTGTCGTTTGATCGAGGAGTTACTCGCGGATGCTCCTCGACCGGTGTGCCATAGGCATAAGAGAGGACTGCTCATGTCACCAGTCACCACACTTGTCACATGTTTGTCACAATAACAATAATTTGAATTTTTTGGTCGGGTTGTCTTTGAAAATCGTGTTTTGTTATCTTATTTTACTGTTTGTAATTTTGAAAGTCTATCGTATTATAATTTACGAAATTATGATGCCTTGCTTCCAGTAATATCAATTGTTGCATTAGTAATAATTGTACTGTTACTGGTAAGTACGATTATTTTATTTTTGACTCTTATTTAATTTAAGTGTATTTAACACAAAATATATAATATTAAAATAACACAATCAAAATATAACTAATATAAACAGTAAAAAGGTTACGTTGTGGATTTTTTTAATATATGAAATTTTCCTTTCTTTAAAGTTCCATGAAATTTAAATTAGTAATTTCAATTTGTTTTTAGGTGTAAAAGTTCATCGCTTTCCAAATTCTAGGACTCATATGTATATTATTATAAGATGTGGCTGGATGTCTTAGGAATGGAAAACCTGAATCATATGGATCCGATCACTTCTACTTTTGGTGCTATTATGTATCTTCCTGTAATTTACTGTTCAATGAAATCTTCGGATATTGTAAAAGAAATGTATATATTGTGCAATTTTTTAAATTCTTATCTCTTCTACTTTCGGTGCTTTTTGTAACGCTATTAAACTGTACGTGTAAACAAATTCGCTGTATTTTTCAATATATTATGGAAATGATACTCGTATATTGTTTAATAAAAATATATGCGATTTTGTTATCACTTACTGTTCTATAGCGTTACAGAAAGTTTCATTTTAATAATTAATTTTATTTAAAACTACATCGTGGGTTGCCTAGTAAAAATTCATTCTCATTCCACACTTCAGAGGGCACTGAACGCAGTCCCGATACCTAACACGGCAGTTTACTATCTATATAGTATATTGTCATATGTGAGCAGCATTTAATCTTTCTGTTGTACACAGTACACATTTTGAAAAATCTTTGTTTGTTTATTTACTAGACTTTATTATGTTTCATGTTGGCATGTTACGCTACATTGTTGATGCAACCTGCCTACTGTTTTTCAAGATAATTTTTCATTTATTTATATTTTCTGACATATAGTTATTTGTTTAACTATAGGCAAAAAAATATTAGATTTGCTGCCGCGGCTAAAGTTTCATAGACGAGGCGCAGCCGAGGCTATGAATCTAGCTTAGGCAGCAAATCTGTATTTTTTGCCATTTTAAACACATTATTTTTTCGGCGATTGTTATTAATTAATATTAATTTGGTGATTATTTTAAATATATTGATAAGTATCGCAATCAAATTATGTATACTAGCTGTATGCATTGTTTTTTTCGATTTTCCGAACTTGTTTTGAATTCATAGTTTACCAATAACTTTTTTGACGATTGGCATATTTTTTTCAAAAAAATTACACATGTATCTGCTATAGTGTCTCAACAGCGGTACATCGCTATTTTTCAAGAAACGTCCCTCATTTTAAATTAAAAAAATAATCAAATTTTGGATTTAAATTTTTTTCGAAAATTTTAAAGAATTTTTGTAAATAATTTTGTTCTCGAAAATTTCCCTAAATAAAGTTATTAGTAAACTACGAACGCCTGTCTATGCGAAGGTGAAGTATGGCCTTAAGCCTTAATGTCAATCGCCGAAAATGTAATTTTCTTAAATATTTCAATAATTTTACGTTTATGTATAAAATGCGAAAAAATAGTATATGCAACGCGTTAGAAAAGTGTTTTTAATGAACTCGTATGGCTGTTAAGATACTCGCTTCGCTCGTACCCTAACCTACCATACTCGTTCATTTTAAAACATCACTTTTCTAAACTTGTTTCATAATATACTATTATTCAATTTTGACGTTCTAAACTGCTATTATTAACTCCATAGCGACAAATTTAAATAAATGTTTAGTCACAAGTGAATTAAACTTTTTTAAATCACCTAACACATTTTTAAATCACTTTGACGTTTTAAACTGTTATTATTACGTCAAACATGCATAAAAACAATCACAACTTGCCACTAACGACTACTTTGATTAGTTCTGTGGCATTTATTTGTAGTTTTTTATCTTATTGGCCATGTCACATTTATTTAAAAATCTAATCTTCATATAATTTATTTATTGTATTGTTTAGGTTGACTAGGAAAACAAAAAAATAAATAAATATAAGTTTTCAATTTATAGTCATCATAGACAAGAGATATATTTAGACAGGAATCTCCTATGAAACTAGGTTGAACGCTACTCCTAGCGGTTGTAATTTGGAACTAAAGAGTAAAAAATGCAACCCGTTTAACAACAAAAATATTTCAAATTGTTTGCTGATTTAATGTATTTAGTCCAGTCAAATTAGCTTTTTTGGCGGAAAAAATTTATATAGTCCTGAAATTTTGCATATATACTTGGGAGTACTGTAGAATCAAATATCCGTCGGGTTACCCCGGCGCAGGGTGCCGCGTCCCCCCAAAATCCTGAAAAAACTTCCCCAAACGGATACATTGCACTAGTTTTTCGCAATTATCTCGTAAACGGTTAATCACACAGGGTATTTTATAATTAGCGAATTGTAGAGAAATAAATTCTCTACATGGGATGATCTGAGTCGTTGCTGTATCGATTGTAGTTCAGGCGCTAGAGCAGTCGGAAGAAAAGGGGGTATCGTGGCGCGCGACGAAAAATTTGTTTCTCGCGTTTGAATTTTCTAAATTCCTCACGAACAACAAAGGTTACCTCATAAATGTACCTACATGAAAATAGAGCAAGAAATTATCTATCATTACATGCTAATCGTGTTTTCTTATTGTTTTTTTGGGTACTGTTTTCGAATGATTTTCGTATAAACGTCAATAACACAAAAATTAAATTTACACAATTTAACAAGTTATTATGTCTAATAGAGACATGTTTGTATGTAAATATAGTATTCTATAATACACCTGTATGTGCATTCGCGAAGTTTTATAGCATACTGATTATTTTTGCTAAAAGATCGTTGTATAATTAATTTGATCACACTAATTTATTTCCGACTGCTCTAGCGGGTGAGCTACAATTGATGCAACAACTAAGCAATATCTGAATATAAAAAGATATTGTATCTAACAGAAAAATGTCCAAGGAATTGAATGCCGCAAACCGGAAGTCGATATTGTTATCCGTTGAAAAATTACAGTCAATTAATTATAATCAATAAAAATTTAACTAACATGTCGCAATGTTCTTTCGGAGAATATTTTTGAATTAAGTCCAACTAAGCAATAACTAAATATGAAAAGATATTGTATCTAACAGAAAAATGTCCAAGGAATTGAATGCCGCAAACCGGAAGTCGGTATTGTTATCCGTTCAAAAGTTACATACAGCTGGTTAAACACAATAAATAAAATTTTTACTTATATTTAGCAATATTCTTTCGGATAATATGTTATAAACAAGGCAAAATAGTGTATGTCAACATTTGAATGAAACTGTATCTGACAGAAAAATGTCCGATAAATTAAATGTTGCTAACCGGAAGTAAGTATTGTCATCCGTTGAGCCTCGACAGTTGATTTAACACAAAATGATAAAAATAACCTCATTTTTTATATGTTCTGTTTTAAATTATACTCAAATTGTGACTTAACTTGGGCTTAGACATTGTTTAAAAATATATTTTTTGTAAAATATTGTAAGCGGAATAAAATTCTGAAACAAAAAATTGATATTTGCATCTCTTTAAAAATTAAAGATAATTGACCTCAATTAGTGTGATAAAATTAATTATACAACGATCTTTTAGCAAAAATAATCCGTATGCTATAAAACTTCGCGAATGCACATACAGGTGTATTATAGAATACTATATTTGCATACAAACATGCCTCTATTAGACATAATAACTTGTTAAATTGTGTAAATTTAATTTTTGTGTTATGTTGGATTTATTGTCTAATATAATTATGTGTTATACAAAACAATATAAACAAACTAAATATACTAATAATTAGTTATTATAATGAATTAAATTGTGTAACATAATATTCAATATAAAAATCTGACGTGTCCATCACACAACCTTCCGCCATATCTAGACGTTAAACAGAAATGTATACGTACAATCCGGTGTCCATTTAAAATATACAAATAAAAATCTAAAATATTCAAATACAGAAATTTGCATCACCTGAATAAAAAGATTAATTCACAGGAAAACTCTGCTGTGTTGAAGCCATCCTCCGGTCAATTACTACATTTAATATCTTACTTAGGACTTATATAGCGATAGTATGCCAACTTGTCACCCGTCTCACCTGTCAATATTTTTTACGCAGAAACAAAAATCAACGTTTTATTTGATAAATTTATTTTTTAAATTTTACTGCAGTTCTTTAATGCTACCAGATAAAGACAATTTTTTTATAACGTAAGTTGCAAATAACTTTTCCTCTTATTCTCATTACAAATAAATACTATATTTTTCCAAATTTATATACAATTTTGACAATTAACCTTTTCAATCTTCAAAAAATATCACTTCCGATGAAGATATTTGTACCAAAATCTAGGGAGCTCTTCCAATTTATATACAAATGTTAAATACCAAATATCAAAATTTTCGGGTAATTCGTATTTGAGTTATGCGACTAACACCCCTTGACCACACACACACACACACACATACACACAGACATCATCGTGAAACTATCAAAAATGAGTTGTAAGGACCCTAATTCGTGCTCATACACTAAAAATTCACCACCCGATTTTTTGCATGATTCCAATACCTTCCTTTACAGGTAAGCGGAAGGTAAAAAGCAATCATATTCATATTTGAGTTAGTTGTTCGTTGCAAGGTTCGTTGTACCTACAAGGGAAATAATAAATCTAATATCTACAGAACATTGTTTCATTTAAATATACCTAAACCAATAGGTTATGGGCCCAGTTCACGTTTTTTATTATTATTCTGAAGATAGTGAAATAAAAAATTGAAAAATGGAATCAAAAAACAGTAAACGGTATATTCAACCTTTCAACGGTGAACGTTATGGAATTTGGAAGTTTCGTGTAAGATCTTTACTTTCCGAATTACAAGTTATATGTGTTATTGATGATCAAACACCTGAAGAACCTTCAGTTGAATGGAAAAAGATGAATGTTATCGCGAAAAACACAATTGTAGAATTTTTAAGTGATTCCTTTTTAAGTTATGCAAAGGGACAATCATCAGCAAAAGAAATTTTCACTAATTTAGATGCCATATATGAAAGAAGAAGCTTAGCAACTCAGTTGTCTTTGCGGAAACAATTATTAAGCTTAAAACTTCAAGGCGACATGACATTATTGCAGCACTTCACAAAATTCGACGAAATCATAAGTGAACTAATATCGGCGGGTGCAAAGTTAGATGAAATGGATAAAGTCTCGCACCTTTTATTAACTCTTCCCGCTTCATATGATGGAGTGATTACGGCACTCGAAACTCTAAGTGAGGATAATCTAAATATTGCCTTTGTAAAAACACGTTTGTTAGATTACGAAATAAAATTAAAGACAGAAGAAAATACCAGTACTAAAGTTCTACATTTCGATAGTCAGGCAAGCACATCGACTTCGAAATTTTCTGCAAATAAATACAAGAAAAATATGAATAACAAAAAATGGAAAACAGGTCAACAACAACAAAAACAAATGACAAAATATCCACATAAAACATTTAGCAGCAACAAAAACTTTAAATCATGTGAATTTTGTGGTAGAAGAAATCACGTAAAGAGCAATTGTTTTCATTACAAAAGATACTTAAATAATGCACATACGAGAACCATTCAAAGTATACAAACTCACAACAGTAACCAAGAGCAAGTGCAAAGCGGTTTTGCATTTATGTTTGGAAATATTAATAATCAACGCCTTGTAAATCATAATGAAATCACGTTTATTCTGGAGCAACAGATCATGTAGTTAATCGCAGTGATATCTTTACGAGTTCCACAGACCTCTCAGTTCCTCTACAAATAGGTGTCGCAAAGAATGGAGCATCTGTAACAGTACTAAAGAAGGGCAACATAGATGTGATAACCAACCTAGGAGTCAAAGGGAAATTAGAAGGCGTACTTTTTTCTTCAGATGTCCCGTACAACTTATTATCTGTGAGTCGCATTCAAACTGCTGGTATGACCATAATTTTTGATAAGGACGGTGTAAAAGTTATGAAAGATAATCAAATCATCTTAACAGGTATGCTACTAAATGGTTTAATTGAAGTTGTTTTACAGATACAAAAATCAAAAGTTTACGTTAATCAAATTAATTCTAATAATAATTACAAATTATGGCATGAACGTTTAGGTCATACAAATAAATATAAATTTGAAGAATTAAAACGTTATGAATTATTTGAAGATATAACAAATATAAATTCCGTTAATTCAAATAACGAAATATGCGAAGCATGTATACATGGAAAACAATCACGACTTCCATTCTCTAAAGTTAAATCAAAATCACAAAATAATAGACCCCTATTTGTAATTCATTCTGATATATGTGGTACCATTACACCACCTACAATGGATAATAAAAATTATTTTGTGACTTTTATTGACGATTGTACACACTACACTGTTACATATCTAATGAGTCATAAATCAAATATTTTAAGCATATTTCAAGATTTTGTAGCAAAATGTGAAGCACATTTTAATTTTAAAATAGTTAACTTATATTGTGATAACGGGGCAGAATATTTATCAAATGATTTTAAAGAATTTTGCGTCCAAAAGGGTATTATGTATCACTTAACCGTTCCTTACACACCACAACAAAATGGTGTGGCGGAACGAATGAACCGCAGTTTAACTGAAATGGCTCGGACCATGGTATACATGCAGTTGCACTCGATAAATGTTTTTGGGGAGAAGCAATTCTAACATCAACTTATTTAATAAATATTTTGCCTACAAAGGCTCTCTCCATGAACAAAACGCCGTATGAATTATGGCATAAAAAGAAGCCCAAATTAAATCATTTAAAAGTGTTTGGTTCTACTGTTTATGTACACAATAAAACTAGAAAAGGTAAATTTGATGAAAAATCTATTAAAGCCATATTAATTGGGTACGAACCAAACGGATATAAATTGTGGAATGTTGAAACTGAAACCTTTTTCAAAGCTAGAGATGTTATTTTTGATGAAATAAATTTTAAGAACTCTAGACCAGTCAAAAGTGATAACATCACAAATAATAATACTGATAGTAAAAAATCTAAAATGGAAACCCCATTAGAAAAATCAGTAACCGTTGAGAAATCATTCGCCCCTGAACTTGCAACAGAAAATAGAAATGAAATAGGTAACCAATCAATAATTAAAACCAGGCAAAGTGAAAGATTAAAAGACCGTCCAAGCATTTCCTACAATGAAGATAAAGATGACGATTTTTACAGTCATCTTCTATCTATAAATATTCTAAATACAAACATTCCTAAAACCTACTCTGAAATTTTCAAAAGGGATGATAGAATTCAGTGGGAGGATGCTATAAAGGACGAAATAAATTCACTACAAATAAATCAAACCTGGTCATTGGTAAATAAACCTATAAGTAAAAATGTGATTGATTGCAAGTGGGTGTTTACAATTAAGAATGATGAATACGGAAAGCCCACTAAATATAAAGCACGATTAGTTGCTAAAGGCTTTAGCCAACAATATTTATCTGATTACGGTGAAACATTTGCTCCCGTTGCAAGATTCACCACATTCAGATTTTTAATAGCTTTTTCGAATCAATTTAATCTGATAATACATCATATGGATGTAAAAACAGCTTTTCTTAACGGTACATTAAAAGAAGAAATTTATATGAAAGTACCTGAAGGTGTAGAAGCTAATAAAAATCAAGTTTGCTTATTACGTAAATCATTATACGGATTAAAACAAGCATCTAGATGTTGGTATGAGTGCTTCGATCGCACTATAAAAGAAAAGGGTTTTCAGAGTTCCAAAGTAGACCACTGTCTATATTTTTTAAATACAGGAGACATACATAAAAATATATATGTTGTATTATATGTTGATGATTTATTAATTGCAACTAAAAATCAAAACACTCTAATAAGTTTTAAGAATTATTTGACGAGCTGTTTTCAAATGGTAGATTTACAAGAAATTAAACTATTTTTGGGAATAAGAGTGGAAAGAAATGAAAACAAAATAACTTTAGATCAATCATCATATTTAGAATCAGTTTTAAAAAGGTATAATATGAGTGAAAGTAAACCTGTCAATACTCCATTGGAAACAAAGTTAAATTATTTAAATCTTAACGAAAATGATGACAATTGTGAAGCTCCTTGTAGAAATTTGATCGGATGTTTAATGTATGCAATGTTATGTACTCGTCCAGATCTTTGCTCTGCAATAAATATTTTAAGCAGATATCAAAGCAAAACTAACGAGGAACTCTGGAAATGTTTAAAACGTGTATTGAGATACGTAAAGGGAACAATTAATCTAAAATTAACTTACATAAGATGTGATTATGAAAATCTAATTCTTGGTTATGTCGATTCAGATTGGGGAAATAATGAATTAGATAGAAAAAGTACTACAGGATATCTATTTAAAGTTTTTGATAAATGTACAATTTCTTGGAATACCAAGAAACAATGTACAGTTGCTGCCTCCACCACTGAGGCTGAATATATGGCACTGTTTGAAGCAGTAAGGGAAGCCATTTGGTTGAAATCTCTAATGAAGAGCATAAATATAGATATTATAACTCCTATAACAATTTTTGAAGACAATAATGGTTGCATTAGTTTAGCAAATAATCCATCAAATCATAAAAGGTCTAAACATATTGATATCAAATATTATTTCTCAAGAGAACAAGTTGAGAAGAAGGTAATTATACTAAAATATATTCCTACAGGTGAACAACTGGCAGATGCTTTTACCAAGATGCTGCCAGCCCCGAAGTTCGCTGAGATCAGATTCAAAATTGGCCTACATTAATTTTTTTGTTATTATAATGAATAACTTTTTTTTGGGGTTTGTTTATTTTTTTTGAGTGGGAGTGTTGGATTTATTGTCTAATATAATTATGTGTTATACAAAACAATATAAACAAACTAAATATACTAATAATTAGTTATTATAATGAATTAAATTGTGTAACATAATATTCAATATAAAAAGCAATCATATTCATATTTGAGTTAGTTGTTCGTTGTACCTACAAGGGAAATAATAAATCTAATATCTACAGAACATTGTTTCATTTAAATATACCTAAACCAATATGTTATTGACGTTTATACGAAAATCATTCGAAAACAGTACAAAAAAACAATAAGAAAACACGATTAGCATGTAATGATAGAGAATTTCTTGCTCTATTTTCATGTAGGTACATTTATGAGGTAACCCTTGTTGTTTGTGAGGAATTTACAAAATTCAAAGGCGAGAAACAAAATTTTCGTCGCGCGCCACGATCCCCCCTTTTCTTCCGACTGCTCTAGCGCCTGAACTAAAATCGATACAGCAACGACTCAGATCATCCCATGTAGAGAATTTATTTCTCTACAATTCGCTAATTATAAAATACCCTGTGTGATTAACCGTTTACGAGATAATTGCGAAAAACTAGTGCAATGTATCCGTTTGGGGAAGTTTTTTCAGGATTTTGGGGGGACGCGGCACCCTGCGCCGGGGTAACCCGACGGATATTTGATTCTACAGTACTCCCAAGTATATATGCAAAATTTCAGGACTATATAAATTTTTTCCGCCAAATGGCGTTTTTCGAGCTAATTTGACTGGACTAATTTTGATATTAAAATTTTTATTACATACATTTATTGTAACCCAATTATTTTCTTGAAATTGTATTTCACATTAAATATGTTGAAGTTGTAAATTATTTATATTTACAATTTACAATAAATGTGTATAATATAAATTTAAATTTCGAAATACATTACATCAGCAAAAACTATTCTTCCTCGATGTCCTCTTCGTAAACATCGACAATGTGTTGCCACTTTAAATTTAAATCGTATTTGATTAATTATTCCTCATGCATTTGAGGAGATATGGTGGATCATAATAATGGTAACAATGGAACTGTTCAAATGTTCTAATGACAACTAGTTTCATAGCTGCCAACTGTTGGTAAAGTTGATAAAATAGATAATTTTGTTATCATGAATGGCTGCCAACTGTCAATAGCGCCATCTATTGACTGTAATTGAGTACTAAAAATAAAGGCCGAGCGCCTGCAATCTAAGTTACCAATGGCTGGTAGTCATAAATAGACGTGTTTTTATTCAAGTTAAAATTCTTCAGTTACTTTATATTATTTAAAGTTTAATCCTTTTTACAAATTTAAACGCCCTTTAAGGGAAGTATTTTTACATTGGTGACCCCGACGTGATATCTATTAGTAAATTATGATATTTTAAAAAATCTGCTCCAATAATAGAATGTTTCAAATTTGCAATAATACATTTCCATGAAAACATTTTCCAAATACTACTTTCTGCACAGGTATTTCAAGAAAGTGTTGGACAAAATTTCAACCTTCAATGTTTGAATTTTGAATTTTCTGTTATCAACTTTTGTAAATGATCTCTACAGGGGGAGTAAATGTGGCATTTATTTGTAGTTTTTTATCTTATTGGCCATGCCACATTTATTTAAAAATCTAGTCTTCATATAAAAAAAAATAAATAAATATAAGTTTTCAATTTATACCGGGCGTTTCCTGAAACAGGCGCACCCCTCAAAAAAATTGTATTTTTAAGTCAATTACATTTATATTATAGGTTTTTAAACTACATTCAAAGGCGCATTAAACTACATTATTAATGAATTTTTATAACTTCCTGTTTAGCCGGAAGTGACATCAACTTCCTTATTTTAAATGGAACACTCCGTATATTTAAAATGTCAGTTTATTAACAAAAATAACTAATTTAATAAGGAATTGCAATTCATTTATATTATTTATAGTAAATTTTCAAAATGGCCTGCATTTTCTTGAATACATAGTAAAACTCTTCGTATAATTTCTGTTTTTATCATTTATTTTATAGCTAACTAGGAATGATTCGATTTGTTTCTGTAATATTTTAGTTACTATTTTACTTAGAAATCTACAGCGAAAAAGTAGCTTATTATACATGGTAGTTTGGTAGTATTCAGAAATTTATGTAGAATCAAAATCTTAAAAAATATACGGGGTTTTCCATTTAAAATAAGGAAGTTTATGTCACTTCCGGCTAAACAGGAAGTTATTAAAATTCATTAATAATGTAGTTTAATGCGCCTTTGCATGTAGTTTATAAATCTATAATATAAATGTAATTAACTTAAAAATACATTTTTTGGGGGGTGCGCCTGTTTCAGGAAACGCCCGGTATAGTCATAAATAGACGTGTTTTTATTCAAGTTAAAATTCTTCAGTTACTTTATATTTTTTATTGTTTAATATTTTTTACAAATTTAAACGCCCTTTAAGGGAAGTATTTTTACAGTTCTTTTTGTTATGTCATAAATTTATTTATAATTCATATATTTGAAATAATTTCGTCGAAATTGAATAAAATATTGTATAAACCACGTAAGATACGAATGTTTATTCACTCGAAGAAATTATCCCACTCGCCCTTCGGGCGAATAAACATGCATGTATCTCACTTGGTGTATAAATATCTATTATTAATTAAGTAGCCCATGTACAGCCCTTTAATTTGATGTCAAACTTGATATAATTCTTTTTTTATAAAAATCGGCCGCTACCATTTTAAATAATTTTATTAATTAGGTAGCCCTTATCCAGCCATTGAATTATATATAAAACTCGATATGATTTTTTAATAAAAACAAATGACAATCGTTGCTCGCTATAAGTTAGTGCTCACTTGGTAGTTTAATTTAATATTAAACCCGACATTGTTCTATATAATTTTTTTTACTTCCTTGTACGGAGTAAAAAGGAACAATAGGAAAATTCACGTAAGAATGGCATATGGTTATTAGTCCAAGCAACAGGGAGTTTATAACAGGCTTACCTGGAAATAATTCAAGAAGTTTTGAAAATTGGCAGTTTAATGTAGTATCATATCGCGAATAATATACTAAATTTGCGACCTCGAGGGACCGCCGCTCCCTCCACCAAATTGGAAAAATGGCGCATAAAAATCTCCATTCTAGTCACTCCTAGATAAAAATAGTTAATGTATTAATTGTAGAGAATTAAATTCTCTACAACTTTTGTATTAAAACTTTTTTTGTAGAGTTTATAGTTTGAGAGTTATCTCTATGTAAATGAGAGCGTATTTCTTGACATTGCATAAATGTTCTCTTTTCAGCCGGAATTTTATTTGTTGACGACTAGTTTGATGCCTCTGACATTTATTGTCTGACGTCAGATATAAGCGCTAACCATACATAACAGTTGTGCAGACAGAGGCGGACTGGTAACGTGTCGGCCCAGTGGGAAATAAATTTCACCGGCCCAGCCGAAGTTTTTTAAAGAAAAGTGCCGAAGTGTTGTTTTACAAAAAAAGCGCCGCAGGCGAAATTTTTTTGGGTTCAAGGTCAATGGCTGTTTCATTAAAAGTTTAGTTTTTCCATAGAGGGAAAATTATTCACAATTTACCCTCATTTACGTAGTGATGCCGTGAGATGAGAAATTTAAGTAATCTTGTCTTGGTCATTTCTCGTCTCGTCCCAATTTCTCGAATAAAATTTATTGCCATCTATTTGTAAAGCTAGCACACAATTCTTATTTTTAAAATAAAAAATATTTATATCGAAACAATAAAATGCTACGAACAAAGTATAATAAAATGTATTTTGACATTTTCGAAGAGAATGATATCAAATAATATTTTTCAGTTTTTATTTCGAGAATTTTCGATTTCTCGAGAACTATTTCTCGTCTCGTTATATTGAATTCTTTTCTCATCTGTCAATCCGAGACAAGTAAATTATTGGTTTTCGTCTCGTAATTTTGGGACGAGACGAGATTTCTCGTCTCGCCGGCATCACTACTTTTATGAGTAGAAATTAAAATAAATAACAAAAAATAAGTGTAATAAAAATTGGGAAATTTATTAATAAATTATTAGTCTAGCGTTTTCTTAAACTTGTGAAGAACAAAACCGAGCCGAACAGCCGATTCTAAATTAATGACTGACCAATTCAAATTTATTTGTATACAATATTGCAAATAATTGTGAATTTAAAAAAAGAAAAACTCAGATTTGGGTTGTTTGCCTCATTTATAAAAAAAATTATTATCCTTATCGATAAATCGGCCCTATCGTGTCGGCAGTCGGCCCAAATTCATCGCGGCCCAGTGGGAAGTATCCCACCATCCCACCGGCCCACAGTCCGCCTCTGTGTGCAGACGTTGTTTTAGTCCAGGAATTATAAAAAAAATAGGGGAAAAAATGATAGACAGCTGAATTTTGGTATATACGCTCATAATAGCTTCTAGTTTAACATACTAAAAGTCCTAAACGATATCGCGTGTGCTTCCATTGCTACGACCTTGTAAAGACCTTGAAAATGAGATTTTTGCGTATAACTCACGAACGGTGACACCAATGAAAAACTTTTTTTACGAAAATGTTGGTAATTTAATGTACTACAAAAAGGCCCTTACCAATTTTAACGTCCGTTTATTTATTTCCCTCAAAATCGGGAAAAGACTAATCACCGTTTTGGAATCGTTGAGAGCCAGTGAATTAGACTTCCGATTTCAGAAAAATAGCTGCCATTTATGAATGGAATATACTATCGACTTCCGGTTTGCGGCATTCAATTCCTTTTATATTTTTCTATTAGACGTATATATTTTTTAACTTCATCAGGCTTTGGTTTAGCCGGAATTTTAAGTTATTTTAATTTTAGTATATTACTAATTTTTTCATTTATTATGTTTCATCGAGTGTTATTTCTGAAAAATGTGTGGAGAATCCAATGCTTGAAACGGAAATTCGATATCTTTATCCGTCAAAAAAATAACAGTTGAAAAACGCAAAAATGAACGTTTTTTTCCTTATTATGTTTTTAAGAATAAACAAAAATTATTCCTTAACAAGAACAACTAGAAAGTTGAAAATTATATTTCTTATAGAAAAATACCTAAGAAATCGATTGCTGAAAACCGGAAGTCGATACCTTTGTTCGCTAAGAAACTACAGCCATTTTTGTGTGGTAAGACAAGGATACTACTTTATTTAAATTGATAGAAAATGCTCAAATTAATTTTCTCGAAAACTGTGCTAGGTACTTACGTAAAAACCGCATACAACATTTTTATAGAGAATTATCCATTCTATCTATTTCAATAAAAAAAATTCTCGAAATATTCACTATTTACAAGATAAACGCTAAAAACAAAAAATGGCGGCCATTTTTTCAATATGGCGGAGGAAGCGGCGACTCCTCAAGGTCGCAAATTTAGTATATTATTCGGGATATGAAACTACACTTTCCTGCAAATTTGCAAAACTTCTTTAATTTTTTCCAGGTAGAACTACCTATTGCTTGGACTATAATATATGATATAGGTACTGATAAAAAATGAAATTACAAGTGACAGCTGTCAAATTTTTTATTTTTATGAAATAATTTTAAATATCAATAAGATGGTATTATGATTAAATTTGTTCACAAAAATCTTTCAATAATAGTGGATAAAACTTAACGCACACATAAGTATCATATGAACCAACTTTATTGTCTATGAGTACTGCTGAGGATATCTTTGTATATATCATCCTGCTCATCCCAAGAGTTAGCCGCTTATTTAAGTTTAGGTCTTCTGTTTTGGGTTTCCGCAAGATCTAAATAATTTTCTTCTTTTTAACTCTTAGAATTATGTTTTATATTGCTTGAGTTCAAGTGTAGACGTACGGAATCAAACACTACGTGATTATAACATTACTCTAATAGACCGAGAGCTGGCTGCAAAAAAGCTGGCCGATCGAGAAACATAATAAAATGATCTTAAAAAGTTAGTACTTATAGAGACCATCACACACACACACACAC